>CM046870.1:41096286-41208786 GCA_025617745.1 Heliocidaris erythrogramma | reverse complement strand
AGAGAATCTTCATTCTTAGAACACACAAACAAACCACCTACGTCAGGTATTGTCCATTAATCATGTTAATAGTCACAGGACAAAACGTTAGAAGAAAATTATTCGATTTCCAATTGTTTCACATATAAAATGGTATACTTGTATTTACTATTGAAATCCCACTGCATTGACTATTGGTCATATCAAATGTGTACTGGTGTGATGGTTAGTTGAATATATATAGTCTACCAGGAGTACAGAGAGCAATCTCTCCTGATCGGAACTCTTGTAGATAGTACCATCTACGTTTCTCAGATTTCTCAATCTTATGATCAGAGATGAGAGTCTGGATGTGTTTCAGTTCGTTGCTGTACTCATCGATACTGACCAACCCATCACCGTGCTTTACCCAAGCGATCAAGATTGAATTATTCTGACGTACAGCAGCGAATGGGTAAACGTTTGGTTTGGCTACCTTGTACTTTACATTACCTTCTTTGTCAATCATTCTCATTGTATCACAGTACGTAATAATTAATGAGTCATGATAACTAGTGATTTGCTGGGGTTCATACCCATCGCATGGTATCTCCCTGATCGCGTTCCCACCTGCTGGTGAGAATACCTGGATCTTCTTAGTCTTCCTGTAGCCGACATAGATCAGATCATTACTATCTACAGTGAGACCACCGGACCCGCCTTCATTGTCACTCAGAGTCTCAAACGTCACATCCATTATCTCATACTCCTGTGTGTACAGCGAGATAGCGTTCGAGCAATTACGTAAAACATACCGAGCATCAGAGAGAAACCCGAAGTTACGGATGTTGACATCCTTGATCACTGTCTGCTGCAGCTGACCATCAGTAGAGAAGATATCGATTCCTCCATTGCTGTATCCCACTGCCATCCTACCATCTAATATAGCAGCCATACCATTCATACTGTCTTTCTTTGAGAGTTCTACATCACATTCCAACTCACATTTCACAAACCTGACTTCACCAATATTCAACTGATCACATTGATTGTTAGGTGTGAATATCAGTTGCTCTGCACGATCAGCTACATCAGTAGCAAGCTTCTTCTCTGGATCATCCCTATCTAGTACATTCTTCAATTCATCAGACAGTGAATCACGAATAACAATGATATCACCTTCTAATGGAGCCTTCAAACTATTACCCGCCAACACACTCCCACTCTCAATACTCGTATTCAACTTCTCATCAGCATCTTTCATCTCATCCAATCTTTTCCATAATTTCACTCTCTGAGTTTCTAACTGCTTGTCTAATGCTGCTTTCCTGTTGTTTAATTTCTTGATTGATTCTTCATGGATCTTTTTGATTTCAGCTTTTTTGCCGTCAATGTGATCATTGACACGCTTCTTCTGGTCTTCGATGCAGGTCACGTGATTATTGATGGTTGTAGCTTTCGTCTTACCTCGGGCTTGTAGAGATTCAATTTTCGTCTTGATAGAAGCGTTGTATTCCTCAGCATTCTGAACTGTGTGACCTTTGTTCTCATGACTCAGCAACCGGCATCTCAAGCAGATGAACTTCTTACAAGTGATACACACATCAGTACAGACATGTTCTTGTCCATCTGATTTGTGTTCTTGACAGAACACTTTCTTCTTTAGGACCACATTTCCCTCTCTTATGTCTTTCACACTCACAACCCTATGCTTGAGATTTGGTTTCCAATTCTTATGGTGCTGGAGACATGTATCACACATGTTATTACCACATTCACAACAGAAATGTTCAGCTCTTGAGTTTGAGTCGCATACATCACAGAGCTGCTGACTATTTCTCACATCATCAATAAGAGACTTGAGAGGAACATTTGTTTTTAGATTCAAGACATTTCTGCCCCTTACAGATGTTTTGCTTCGACAAATGGGACATGTCAGCGAATTTCGCGAAGAGGTTTTAAAAATATCAATGAGACATTTTTTACAAAACGTGTGTGTACATGATAACTGCTTAGGGTCACTAAGTAGCTCGAAACAAACGGGGCATTGTAAATTACGTGAAACGACGTGTTCAAATGAAGCCATATTGATTATTGTCTCACTCTGTGGTTAATACGTTGATCAAGCATTCCATGAATTGTGATGAAGTCTGTAGAAGACACTCTCGTAATGTTTTGATGACATTCGAATTCATTACACAGACTTAGGAGGTGAACGAGATTGACAGAATGAGTGTTTTGTTGAGAATTCATTTTCCCCACAAGAGCCGTAGATAATCAGGTGAGGAAGAAGTCATCAGTAATCTTCTTTCTTCTGTTTCGCACCTCTTGAAGCGCTTCCCCACGTTTAGGTTCCCTGAAAGCATAAGAATACATTCATATTAAAAGTTGAGTAAATCATACATAAATAAACTGTAAAGAATGTATTCATGTTTACTCCGAATAGTCTGCACGTTCCATGTCTCGTGCTTTATGTAAGAAGACATGAATAGTGCTGATTTTTTATTTTTGTTTTAACTGTCATTCGTGTAGAGGTCTTTGGCATACTTCAGATATGACTCTGTTAGATTTGAGCCTATTATAATAATCCAATGTTAGGTAAACAAACATTTTGCTGATAAACGTCACTTTGGCGTATAAGATGAATGGAATTACGATGATGATGATGGGCGCTCATGTCGCTTGCTCTTAAAAGTCCCACAAATTCGATTTCTCAGTCAGTGTTTCAAATTGAGATATTTAATGTTCCATTGTCTTTGTTAGAATTATCATTCTTGAGATTATGCAGTTAATGTGCCCAAGGATTAGTCATAAATTTCAACTTACATAGAGACATATTTTTTTATGTTTCTTTTCACTGTGCTACATTATTTATTGGATTTAAAGGTTATAACTGTGTATGTAATGTAAAAAAAAAAGAAAAATTCTATAATACAAAAAAACCCCAGTTATATGAAACAAGTCCATCGAACGTCTACTAGTATCACGACTGTTTATGAGGAGTTGTCATGATTTGATGTTTCTGCATTCAGTGGATATAGGTGATCTAATGAGATTTATAAGAACCGACATTAATGTTCTCAGCCATGAGCATGAATAGAGGGTTCTACCACAGGAGAGGGGGGGGGGGGGGGGGGTTCCGAAATTTCGTTGCTCCAAAGTCCCGTAATTCCGAAGGTTTATAATTTCGAAACACAAAATTCTCATATCAGGGGGTTTATAATTTCGAAAATGAAATAGGGTTCATAGATCCAACCATTTGCTACATTCCTCCGACGGTTCATAACCATGACAATTCCGAAGTTTCGTTGTCCCGAAGGTCATAATTCCGGAAATTAAATAGGGTTCGTTTTCAGAAAACGAAAATAGGCTCCACAATCCGAAAATAAAATAGGGTTCATTATTCCGAAGGTTCGTAAAAAATATGAAGGGTTCTATAACTTTATCGGAATTATGAACCCTATATCATTTTCGGAATTGTAAACATTCAGAAATTTGAACCTTTGGCGTACTGAACCTTTTGGAATAAAGACAAGTAATATACGTCACATGTTTCTTACACTAACCGAATTCCTATTAACCCTGGACCGAACATTATACCAAGCCCTAGCCCTACTCTAAACCCTGAGCCTCATCTTAAACTTAATTGGAACCCTTACCGTATGTCTTTGATGAAATGAAGTTCGGAGAAAATGTCATATCGCCGGGTCAAGCGGGTATGCTGATCATAGACTAAAATGGTCGCTACCAAAATTATCAAAAAAGGTGATAAAACACGTAACACAAAATTCCTGTACTGTGATCAAATCCTTAACTATTGATGTGTGCAAGCCATCGACAAGTAGTAAACAAAGTGAAGTTCTGAATATAATCCCGATGTTAAAAACAGTATAGACCAACAGCCAGCAATTAATGTAAATGGATTTTCTGAAAGTAAATTAAAAATAGTGAACTCTGGTACAGTCTGCTCTTGGAAAAGCTTCCTGGATTCATTGATGTCTTCCCTTTGATAGACATTGTTACAAAATTTCCCTCAACCTCTACCATTTTGATATTCTTATCAACATGAAATTCACTTTAAAAATAGATTGATTACAGTAAAACATTTTGAAACAATTTTTGAGCTTTTATGAGTGCTTGATACATTAACTAACTGTATTGTATTGTAATGTGCATTCATATGAGCTGAATAAAACACGAATTTATCTATAATGAATTAATATTCTCAAGAAAATAAGTCACTTGATCTTTGCATTGACATCCGATTGGTAAAGGTAGGCAATTGGTTTGCCGAGTAAACCTATTTTTTCCTTTTTGATTTGACTTTTCTAAGAAACGAGACGGGTTAATGCACTTTGCCGTAAGCAGTCAGTAGTGAAAGTTAATCTCTACTTTTGGTGGACGATTTGTTCCAAATTCAATTACAATTAGCCGTTAGAATGCCGCACAGGAAGTAAGTTGCATTATGAACATATTATGTATGTACATGTATATGTGTTGAAAAGATGATACATGTATTTTTTGTAGTTAAAGTAAAAGGGAAATTTATTTGGTTCAGTTCGATAACGGGTCAGTGTCAAGATAGCGTTTAAAATGCATACGCGTACAGTAGGCCTACAGTGAAAGTAAAGGAATAGATTATGTTAATGAGTTGATTCAGCGTGCGAATAGAGAGGGCGCAGTTAAATGATAAGGTGTTGTGTTTCGATAAATGAAAAGGAATTAGTTCAGTTTTGGAGGATGGAAATTTATCTAGAAAAGCTCAAAGTCAAAGAGTAAATTTAGCAGTTAGTTATGGTGAAAGATGAGTTAATATTATGGATGAAGTTAACAGGGGTTGATGAAATCTAAAGGAGCTTGCATAGTTTCCTATAGAATAGATGGTTTAATTTGTGCAAAGGCATGTTGGTTTTGAGGTTATCATGTTTATGTATTGATAAAGGCATGACAGACAGGAGACAAGGATTCGTTTGAGGATAAGTAGTTTATTATGGGAGTCAAAGAATATGACAGGAATATGTGTATGTCTTAATGTAAGTTAATGCAGCTCTAAAGGGGTTACAGATATATGCTTGTGTTTAAAGGGAACATTAGAAATGAGTATATAAATGTTTTGAAGTAAAAATTTCTTTGTTTGGTTGCAGCATAAGGAATGTTCACGTTTAAAGGAATTTCAAAGGGGAGAGGTTTATTGCTTTGATAATGTTATTCTTAAAACACAAGACACAAAGAACTAGCCAATATATAATAGTATTTTGACATAAAGGATTTTATTTGTGAACTGGTCAGGAATTCATACATGTTTTTAATCATACAAGCAAGCTATCAAAGAGGACAGTATTAATATAAATTTAATAATAGATCAAGTTGGTTCATATCGATATACAGCTTAGTTATGGTCTGTTTCTGGTTTTTCTTCTGATTGCAGATTGAATAAATTATCCTTATACAATTACCGGCATTTAGTCTCCATCCTTCGGTGATCCAGCAGTGATGAATAAAAGGAAGCTCGGAAGAAGATACCAGAAGAATTCGCTGAATTCCTGATTTTGCTGGTCCCAGGTTTTTATGTTCTTTTGGGTTTTTACCCTGATATAACAAGGTAATTTTCGTTATGAACATGGATATTCATTTAATAAAATAATATTGGGATAGGGAGGTGTATGAGAGATAGTGAGAAGTGAAGTATCTCTTTCCATGTTCAAATTTATTTCATTTCCTAGTTGTGTGCAACAATGCTTTTCAATTTCATAATAAGCACATTCAATTTCATTTCTGGGCATTCGACTTCCCAAAAGAGTCAATCAATTTTAACATGTTAAGTCACTTCCAGTGCATTCACTTTCACAAGAGACGGAATTGGTCAGGTTAGTGGTAAGTTTTGCCATTCACATTCACCAGTCATGCCAGTGGACATTTCAAATTCAATTCAAATTCATACTATGAGTATTTAGTTCCTGGCCAGGAAGAACATTGAGGGATGAAAAACTACCCTGCTCTCGCCTCCTCCCCGATAAAAAGAATGCGTTCATGAATTAAGAAAGACTTACAATTTTGAATAAACAAGAAGAAACCTGAATAAATTTGCTTGTACTGGATAACATTAATGACATTGATGAATAATGAATGTATATGTATCATAATGGAAGAAGTGCAAAGTAAAGAGAAATGAAAAATGAAAATAAAAATGAGGGAAAAATCATGAAAATGTAAGCAATATAGGCCTTTGCATGCACGTGTCAAAGACAAACGTCATGAGCATAACTCACAGGGCAACGCCCTTCCCCAGGCTCACTCCAACATTTTTTTTGGTATGCATCAAACATTCTATTGGGAAGTATATGAAGCAATCATCCTGTTTAAACTTGCCAACACTTGGACTGTGCCCCCATTCCATCCCCTCCCCTACTCCATTTCATTACCTCCTCCCATGAAAAAGCTGTATTGAACATTTATATATACAGTATATGTAAGTAAAACCATGAAGCTACAGAGATTCATGGTAAAACAATACAATATAGAACACATATTGTTCAAATCTGGGACTACTCAAAAAAGAAAATTCAAATCAGAATAACGTTAGCTCCTAATTACATTAAATGTGAAATCGATTGTTACAACTATGAAATCACTGACGGAAATACAAGTTTGTGCATTTTTGTCTGCTCATGGATTAATTTGAATTAATTCCAACTTCCTAACTCTAAATGAAAAATGCGCTACCATTATGAAGTGTGAACCTTTTGAAAACTTTAGCTTCACAAAAACAGCTTTAAATCTCTGGCTCTTATTACCTGGATGTGAGTCCCCATCGGAGCACAAAATAGTGCAGAATAAAAGTGTCCAGTAGGCTCGTTGACAAATAGTTCACTCCTTGAAATATTGAACTCGTAGGATTATCATACGAACACTGAATTAAATCCTCCTTTACCAACCAGTTAGAATATTTCTCATTGTATGTAAATTAAATGTCCCGGAAGATATGGCTCATTCATTTCACCTCGCTCTTCCGGAGGATTGAGGTTTCAACATAACTGTGCGCTTATAGAATATTGTACCAGTTTTGGATTTGAAAAGTAATGCTATGAAGCACGTTGGATGTAGTGTCAAATTCTGTTCGGGATTCTAGGGTCGTATACTTGATAACAAACGCGCCAGCACAATGAATTTGGGACATTTTCATGGAATTATAAGACAAAATTACTGAAGCATTTTTATAATCACCACCATGAGCGGTGATCCGCGGAGAGGGTGTGGGGGACGGGAGGGGGTGGGGGATGGGGGAACGCGATCCCCCGGACATTTTGAAGACAGACATACATAAGAATAGACGACCATGATTCATGGTCAAATGGAATATGAAATATCTAACTTGATTAATTTTGTTAGAAAAAACCCTGTATGTGTTCATTGGTCGAACTGGTAATTATCGTCATCGCCATTATCACCATCACTGAACATCATCATCATCATAACCATTGTTAACAGCATGATTAACATCGTCATGATAAGCGTCATCATGACCACCATCATAACTGTCATTAAAATCATCGTCATCATCATCATCATTACCATCATCGTCATCATGCCTAGCATCATCAATATAAAGATATCATCAACGTCATCAATATTATCCGAATCAGGATCGTCATGATTATCATCATCATCCGTCTGATCAATTTTATACCTACAAATAAGATTAATTTTGCCCAACGAACTGAACATAATCATAAAATCTGATCTTGCTTGAAACTAATTAACATAACAAACCTCCTCTCTCACTATTATCATAATCACAATATAAATTTGTAATGACCTGATGACAGAGCTCTTGACAGAAGTATAAATCAATTTATTTTTATTTTTCTTATTGAGATATACCAGTATATTATTTCCAAATATTACTGTACAAAAAAGAAGCCACAATATTTGACACAAATAAATTTACAGGCGTTAGCACAGGCTATCATTTAAACAGAAGGAATAGCGACATGCGAACAAAACTAACAGCAACATTGAGAATTACGTAGAGTGTTTTATACTGGACTTGGACTATGTCCAAAATATTAGGCCTTAATGTCTTAAAGATTATTAGGATGGTGTAAACAGCGTGATTTGAACCTTACTGGTAAAATACAATTGTTGAAAGTATTTGCCTTATCTAAACTTATGTCTCTACTGTATTGTTGGTACCAACTTGGCTTTATAAAGATTTTTTTTTTAAATTTCATAAGGAGAGGACATGATAAAAATAAAAGAAATGTCCTTTACTTAAATTATAACCATTCAGGTTTGATAATCATAAATTTTAGGGATATAATTAACGTACAAACAATACTGTGGATTAAGAGACTAATTTTTGAAGGCAGTAATATGAAAGAAAAAATATTTTGACTATATATTTGAGTCAACTGGAGAAAGATTAGCATGTTTTATGTGATTATGATATGAAAAATATTCATATTCAGGCGCCTCAATTATACTTAGAATATATGAATATTTTGGATGACTTAAGAGAGAACAGAATTATCACTAGAAACTTAGGAAATCAAGTGATTTTCAATAATTCTTTAATCCGTTTATTCAGCATTGCCGGTGAATTTGAAAGAGAAAAGGAAAAAAACGCGATGAGATAAATGACGCGATCGATTACTTCGAATTGATGTATAAAGTAGGCGATAAAATAATGTTATATGAAGGACTGACTTCTAAATCATTTTATAGAATCTTTATAAATAATATAAAGGAAACTTTTGCGTTTAGACACGCGGAAATAACTCATTTGAATAATACATCTGGAATTGCGACTTGCTTTTTGACCTCGAGATTATGCACTTTAGATGGGAAATTACGTGATTTTCAGTTTAGATTATTATATAGTACCCCATATAGTAATGATGAACTGTATCAATTTGGCTTTTTATCATCTAACTTATGTTCCTATTGTGGAAAAGAAATTGAGGTATACCATCACTTATTTGGGAAGTGTCAATTTGTTAAAAGATTGTGGCAAGAAATAGGGAACAAATGAAATTGATGCACTTAAATGGGAGGAAATTTTAGTTGGGTTAGATGGAAAATCAGAAAAACATATGTACGTAATTATACTCATAAAACATATGATATACAATGCGTGATCAAAAAGAACGCCCCAAGAAAGAAATAAATATGTAATGCACTTTTAAAAATAAAGATAATGAACGGAAAAAAGCAATAGCTCAAAATAAGTAAAGTCTACATCTAAAAAAATAGAATTATTTTGAATGTTGGACGGAAGGAGGACATACACGATGATATTACAAAGCATTATAATAGAATTGCCCTATCTGCCTATTAGGTTTCAATCTATACCTTGTTCAGTTCAATTGTACTATGGTTGTTTATTTATAGATCCAATATTATGAGAGTATATCGTTTGTATTGTGTATTGTGTCATGATGAATTATGTTGAATAATTAATTCTCAATTTGTAATATTCATTTTTGAAAATCTGAATCAAGGAATACAAATTATGAAAAGAAAAACACGTATGTGTGTGTGTGATGTGTGTTCAAGGAATATGAAGTGCGAGAGGGGAAGAACATGAGAGAGAGAGAGAGAGAGAAGAGGAGATAAAGAGAGAGTGAGAAAGAGAGGAAATATGTGTCGTATATGTGGGTGTGAGCAAGAAGTTATAGCTCCGTGGTGTGAGCGCACGTGGGTGAGATTAGGGACTTTTAGAAGCAGTGGACTAGTACTTCGTCCCAGTCGACTAATTCGCGCATGTCAACGTCGTCGACTGCCCATGTTGACTACAGTTCTGATCATTTTAGATTTCACTCGACGTGTACGTACCGTCGACGTCAACCGGAAGTACACACTCAACGGATGAGCATAATAGTTGAGCTGTTCTGATGACGTCATATACGTGAACCTCGTCGAAGATTTCGGAGCACCGCAAAAACGAAGTGAACACGTTCTCGATTTTGCAAGTCAGGGAGGAGGACAGAGAGAGGGCGAGTGGCGCATGCGCAGTGGCGTAGAATGATGTCCTTGCGTACCAGTCGACTAAGTGGACGTGCAATTCTAAAAGCTGAATCAGCTGAGCGGTCTCTTAACGCCACGTCACAGAAGCTATTGATTGGTTCATTTTCTCTACCAGGAACTGAATTATTCATGAAAGATTTTCGTAGAAACTTGACGAAAGATTTCAAAGTTAAACATAAGAAAACAGCAAGTAGCGTTGACGAGTGCGTAGGGGCTTGTGCTAAGCAAGACTTCCCGTGCAATAATCAGAGGATGATTCGGCGGGTTTCGAGGATCAAAAAGGGGATCAACAGAGCAGCATATCGCCTCGATTAGAGGCTAATCAACAGCTGAAGCAAGTACGATGCTCACAGAAGGTCACACGATGGCTACACGACGTCGTTGAGAGTACGATGCTTTCGAACTAGGTCATGAAGGCGTCGATGTGACCTCCCGATGGTATTAAACCTCCAGCCGACCGTACGCGTTTGAAATTCAATTGCTGATCGGATACTTGCAGGCGTCACACTGTCCCGAAATTGAGCAAAGATGGACACACGATAAAGGAAATGTTCAGTTACGGCTCTGATCGTCTGAACGCCGGTGGAGTTTCTCAGGCTCTGGCAGCAACTTCGTGAGCGGTGGCGAAATCTTTGGCATGCCAAAAAATTGCCCGAAGACCTTGCGAAAGTTTATTTCCGTGTTGAATTCGTGTGTCCATTTTGCACTTCGTAAGACCATCGTGAGGGCATCTTGTCAAATCGTGCCATCTTCGTCTTTACTTCGTGTGATCATCGGTGCCATCGGGCATTTTTTGCCTCACAAAGACAATATGAAGGAAACAAGAAGAGGCAAAATGACAAATATTTGAGCATAGGTAAGCCTAGAAAATAATGTTTGTTTGTGTGTGTGTGAGAGAGAGAGAGAGAGATAATAATAATAATAATAATACAACGCACTTATATTGCGCCATCTATCTAGTTTACTATTCCGAGGCGCATGATGAAAATGAGAGAAGCAAGAAGGTAGAAATAGAATGTATTGAAAAATACTACAAATCTGTGTTGAATTATATTTCACTGTATGCTTTAGAGAAAAGGACTGTCTTCAATTTTGACTTTAAAGATACCAAAGTGTCTATGGCACGGATATTAGGAGGTAAGTTGTTCCATAAACTAGGCGCCGCAGCTATGAAGGCACGGTCACCAAAAGATGATTTTGTTCTTTGTGCCACAATAAGATTTATGCCAGAAGAACGCAGACAGCGAGTTGGTACATATTCAGAAATTAAACTTTCAATATATGAGGGGGCAGAACCATGTAATGCTCTCCAAGTAATAAGCAGAATTTTATACTTGATACGCTCTCTGACTGGAAGCCAATGTAACCCTTTCAAATTTGGTGAAATATGATCCCTTTTACGTGTCCTAGACAATATTCTGGCAGCAGCGTTTTGTGCTCTTTGTAGCTTAGCTATTTGAGAAGATGACAAATTGTACAGAAGAGAATTGCAATAGTCAAGACGAGAAATTACAAATGCATGAATTATAGTGGCAACTGTTTTATCTGACAATATCCTTCTGATGTTACTGATACTACGTAGATGAAAATGCATTGACTGACATGTTGTTTGTTGTAAATCATTCATTGTCATATTGCTATCAAATAGAGAGAGAGAGAGAGAGAGAGAGAGGGGGGGGGGGGGGGCGACAGATTTGAACAGTGACTGAAATCGAGAGTGAGAGTAACGAAAGGGAGAAAGGTTAGTATAATATTGAAATGCAATGTGGCGGATAGAGGGAGACAGTGTGTGTGTGAGAGAGAGAGAGAGAGAGAGAGATAGAGAGAGACAGACGGACAGATTGAAACAAAAATGAGAATGATTTGAAGAGAGAGAGAGAGAATTGTTTCAAAACTATCATCATCACCACCGTCATGCCCATCGTCGTTGTCATCACTTTCATCACAGATTTCATCACCACCATCGTCAACATCTTCTTCACCATACACTCTGCCTTGGAATTATTGCCGTTATCTTCATCATCAATGTCATTTTTGTATTCATCTTCATCATCAACGTCACCATCGTCGTTTTTCGCAATCGTTTACATCAGAGTTATGGGCAGTTATTCAGTTATTGTTTTGTACTTCATATCCATCATCATCATCATCATCATCATCATCATTATCGTCATCAGAATCACAACCGTCACCTTCGCCATCATCATCATTCTCCACCATATCTTAATTGTTATCGGTTATTTGTACTACATGTTGTCATCTGTTCCAAAACAAAACAAAACAAAACAAACCAAACAGCAAGAACAGACACACACACACACACACCCTCACACATATTGATTTGTGTGGAACTTTATTGCTTTCTCCTATTCTATTTTGTACCCCGCAAGCACTTCTCACAATTTTGTACCCTACAAGGATGACGGAATAAAGGCCATCATTGTGCTCTATTGTTCTCTGTACCCCACAACTGAATCTATGTAAGCCCCCCCCCCCCCTACACACACACACACACAGAGCTTTACAAGGCTTTACTTCCGAGGACAAGTATTGTTCCTCTATTGTTCCTCCGTCCTCGGACAGTCGACGGAATAAGGCACAAATTCATTGTTCGACGTTCGAGGACTATTGTCCGGCTTCCGAGGCCCATTGTTCATGATTTTTTTTTTGTTCTCTGTCCGAAAATGTCCTCGGACATACGGCTAAACATGCCCACACACATACACACACACACACACACACACACACACACACACACACACACACACACAACAGATTACAGTGAGTATTGCATCAGAAGCAGCATTAATCTACAGACATGTATTACAGGCCGTACAACATTCTTAGTCAAACTGAAGAGTGTGCAAAAATAACGATTCATTTTTAATCCACATTAGGTACTTACATTAAAGGTTAAATTAAACAGTGTGCCAGAACAACTATTTCTTTTTAATCTACATATTTACATAAAAAAAAACACGAAATTCTTGTTAAATTGAAGATTGAATAACGACAGCGATTTCTTTTTAATCCACATACTTAAAAGCACACAATTTTTGTTTAACACTGTGCAAAGATAAAGATTTATATTTAATCCACATACTTGCATTAAAGGCACATAGTTCTTGTTTAAATTGTACAGTGTGCAATGATAACGATTTATATTTAATCCACATACTTGCATTAAAGGCACATAATTCTTGTTTAAATTGTATAGTGTGCAATGATAACGATTTATATTTAATACATATACTTGCATTAAAGGCACATAATTCTTATTTTGATTGTACAGTGTGCAATGATAACGATTTATATTTAATACACATACCTGCATTAAATGCACATCATTCTTATTTTGATTATACAGTGTGCAATGATAACGATTTATATTTAATCCACATAATTGCATTAAATGCACATCATTCTTGTTTAAATTGTACAGCGTGCAATGATAACGATTTATATTTAATCCACATACTTGCATTAAAGGCACATCATTCTTGTTTAAATTGTACAGTGTGCAATGATAACGATTTATTTTTCCCCAAACATATAAACTGATACAAATGAATGTCTAAAAAAAAATTCTATAGCTTCTATAATTATAGCCCTCGTACTTATTTACATATCTTGCTGACTTCTGTATCATGTTTTCTTTGTACCATTTTTGTGTCAAGAGCGAACACGATTGACCTAAAATAGGTCGGTTCACAATAACACAACAATAACCTTCCAATTATTCAAATCTTAGCTCAATCTTAGCATATTAGCTATGATATCATATCATTTATACTGAATTATATCTGTTTCGATACCCATTGAATAATACTTCCTCACAAGATTACGTACACGATGCTCTTACTTCAGTTTGAAACATTTTCAATAAACAGATGACAAATTCAATATATTCCATGAATAGATGATGAAATAAAATATTATGTGCCTTGCACGTATACTGCATTTTCCGTTGTTCTTAACGTTAACATTAAAAATTATTTTTGTGCATTTTCAAACATGCTGATTGCTTTATCTTGTATTTACTCAACGTATTATGCTTTACGTTGATTATAATAGATATCAAAAGCACTGCATATTCTTTGATTCTGCGCAATAGGTTTGTCCCAATGCGGTTACCTCATTCATATACAACACCAAAATACTTTTCAGTTACAATACAGTATATACATGTTTATTTCTAGTTCTGTTTATTTAGACAAGAAATGGCATTACAAACTCTTTAGAACTTTAAGAAATAAATGCATAACGTTTGTTAAATTAACATAAACCAAAACGATAATCTATTTCCTCTAAATACCATTGTCATCAGAATCAGGAATTTTCCTTCAATCTATCAATCTTTTGACTTTAATCAATCCTGTGTATTACAATGTTATAACCTGGACGAATTTGGTTACGAATCCGGCCGAATTTACGTCGTAAGTTATTCGTGTCGATTCGTAAAGGCATTCGTATCTATTCGTATCAATTCGTAAAGATTCGTATTTGTATCCGTACGTTCGGGTTACCTTTAGGAAACTTTTGAAATGCATGAAAAATTCGTAATTTCGTAAGTATTCGTAAATGTTCGTATTTTATTCGCAAGTATTCCTAAATTGTTCTTAATGTTCGTAAAAAAATTCGTATCCAATTACGATTACATTAGCCTTACGAATGAAGGTCTGAATAATTCACGAAGAATTTACGACAACAAACGAATGGACAACGTATATACGAACTACTTAGGAAGTGGATACGAATACTTTACAACAAATTTCCGAACTTGGTGCGACTAATGTCATTCTTGAAATCGTATATTTGATTCGTAACAATTCGTATATGTTTACAAATTATTCAGGACTATTTTACGAATAATTTACGACATATCGCGACCTACTCCTGACCACGTGACCGTCGGGTATATATATAGCCCCGGTTCCAGGGCTTTTCTCATGAAAGTATCATCTTTCTGTAGATAGGGGGAAAGGCGAGTAACCCTTTCATGGAACAGGTCAGGTGTGACACGTAGAAAGTTTTTGTACCCCTTCCGGTCTTCTCTATGCAATTCGGACCTGTGCAATACCCAGGATTTCACCCATACAGACCTTTTTTTTTTTTTTTTTTAGCTTTTTCTTTATGTCTATCCTTCTGTGTAGACAGAAGGAGTTGTGCTGCTCCCAGAAGATAACATTCTTCCTCAAGGAGTAGAGCAGCTTGTGTGTCAGCATCAATACCCATTGTAGTGCAATGAGTGGATAACACACCCCTGACCTCTTGTATAAACTCCTCAAAAAAAGTTTATTAAAGGCCAAGTCCACACTAAAATCAAGTTGATTTTAATAAATAGAGTACAATTAAACAAGCATAACAGTGAAAATCTCATTGAAATCGGATGTAAAATAAGAAATTTGCGGCATTTTGAAGTTTTTGCATATTTTCATGAGACAGGGATGCACAACATATAGGCGGTATGCGAATGAGTGACCCGATGATGTCACACACTCACCTGTCCTTATGTATTTTATTATATGAAATTTCAAATATTTCAATTTTGATGGATGTGATAATAAAGAATCTCTCCCTTGTATCAAAATATCTTATAATAATGATGATTTAACATGTTCCATAAGGAGTCAAACTATGTTTTATATTATTGAAGCAAAAAATTGAACGAAGCCGCCGGGTCAAGTTGGCCCCAGAGCGCCCCAAAGTCGGGTCGATTTCAACCCATCTAGCTAAATTATGCGCCAAACTTTCTGAGAAGGAAGGTGTATGACTATACATTACCAAAACACCAAAACTGACAAAATTTTTCGTCGGGATGGGTTGTCAGACCGCCCTTAGAAATTGGTGCAATTTTTTCCCCTTAAAGCCCATGGACCAAATTTTGCCAGAAGTAAGAGTTAACGAAAATTTCCATGGGGAACGGGGTGTAACACGCCCCTGAAAACAACACAAAAGTGCCCCTAACCAAGCTTTAATGCTCAAAATGCTCTGGATGTAGAGAAAAAACAACATTTTCTGGGATTATAACCTTAATAACTCCAAAAATGTCTCTTTCAATTCAGCTAATTTACACAGTACAATCTTGAGTATTGTAATTTTCTTGGGGTGCAATTTGGTGTCAAATGATCATTTCAATAATAATTTCTTAAATTGCGAAAATTGTACTGCTTTTTCTAAAGTAGTCAAATGATATTGTCAGGATTATGTATACACACCCATTGTCCATCTGCACCTGTTTGGCAAGGCATAATGGTGGACTTGCAAGGTATTTGTGAAATTAACACATAAATGGTAGATTTCAGCATGGTAGCCACATAGCCCATATACTTAGCAAGCTCCTCTATTATGTCTTGTCAGACAGTGCAGATGGACAATAGGTGTGTTTACATAATCCTGACAATGACTACTTTAGAAAAAGCAGTACAATCCTGACTAAAGGTACGTTCACACGTATAGCGATAGCATCGATGCTATCTAGGTTTCGATAATATTTTGGTGAAGACCAGATAGTGTTAAGACCAAACGCTGTCTGAACGCAGATAGTCACGAGATAGAAGCGATAGAAACTATTCTTGCAGCGAGTTTAGTAGGAGTAAATCTCAGGATCCAGTGACAAAGCATCGACGCTCTGCAGTAGACCACCCACCGCGCTTGTGACTATTTGTAATGTGAGCGCAATCGCTGCTATCTTCACTCGCTGCTATTGTAATTCTGTCTGTTTCACGTGGTGCTATGTAATGCAATGTATGTATTCATGTGATGTACCCTCTTCCCTACTTTTTTTTCTATTATCATTATGTCTGTTTCATTTGGTACTGTAATGTAATGTATGTATTCATGTGATGTATATAGGGGTAAGTAGGCTAATGTGTATACTGTGTGGTAAGGAAGGGTGTTTTTTTTTTTTTTTTTTTGGGGGGGGGGGGGTTCCTTCTTTTTATCTTTTTCTTTTTTATATATGTGACCAGGCACCACAAAACCACCCAAAAGTCGCACTGTGTGATTTTCAGTTAGAGCTCAATCAATGTGTTTTTGGTTGGCATGCATGGTAAAATTTTAGTTTTGGGTATTTCCTGAAAGAGTATACTTTTTTCTAAGTAATCTAAAAATGTGGAGGCACCAAACAATCTAGAAGTGGTATTTTTATCAGACTTATGTGTGTCTTCTCTGGATTTTGTTGTATTACTTTTCTTTTTCACGACCCTGAATACTTGTCTCATTTTAATCTCCCATAAATCTCCCGGAGTAAGTTCTTGCATTGATACTTGTGCACTATGATAAACAGGATATGTCTAAGTAGTATGCCAAGTTTTAGGACAATCTGATAATCCCTTCATAGAAATTTTCATTGAGTTCTAATCCTCCTTTTGTCACCTTAGCACAACACTTCGCAAGTCAGAGTGCTTCAATACCGGGTTGGAAAAAAGTTTGGAATATTTTTATTCCAAGAATTATTTCTTGTCTTTAACAAATCCCTCGTCATTTTAAGTTCTTCTTTGAGGTTCAAATAAAAGATATGTGTCCCTTTTTAACTTTAAAAGCACAACATTAAAAATCAGGCTTATCACACAGTGCAGAGGTCCACTTGGAATTCGGAAGCGTATATTTGCTGTTTTTGCAAATGTCTAACGAAAAAGTTAAATAATCAGATACAGTTTAATTGCTATACCGAAGTCCTCAAAATGACTGCAAACTGCACGTAGCTTTTTCAAAATTCCACGTGAAGTACAGAAATGTATAACAAGATGTTCAAACACAAATAGAGCAAATCTGACAACATGTGGTTCATTGGTCAGCCATTGTAACATGTTTAACAATATTACGTAATCTTTGGTACAAGATGGAACAGTAGACTTCATTCAACACAGTTAATCCGATTTGGATGAATTATTCATCACAATATAGTAGAAACTAGCATTTAAAATCAGACATACTCATCGCCAAAAAAATATTCCAAACTTTTTTCCAACCCTGTAGACTTCAAACTTTTAAACCCTTATTATTTATTAAGAAGTAACATTATGAGGGACTGTGCTTTCTTCTCTTTGTACATTGAGTTATGAACATAGTTATGAACATAGTGCGCATGCATGTGTTTTATTTTGGCATAAGATTGGAGTTCAGTCAATTTTGACGTGTACAAGGTTTAGTTTAAATTAAGTATTATAACACATGTATTTGCTAGTTGATTGTATTATCGATATTACAAATGAATTGTTATTGTGTTATTATGTTGATTTATGAAGACAAATAAAATATTATTCAAAACAAAAGCTTCGCATGATATGACCCTGTGCACAAACTTCCGCGCGTTTGACCATGCATACCAATTATACTCGGGTCACTCTGTGTGGCGTGATAGAAGCAAGTGGGTGATAGAAGCAAGTCGATCATGGCCTGTCTGAACGTACTGGAAATATTTTTGAAACTTACATAGCATCGATGCTATGTACTACGTGTGAACATAACTAAAATCAAAGAAAGGTACAATACTCTAGATTGTATTAGGTAAATTTGACATGAATTTAATGAGACACTTTGGAATCTATTAAGGTTGTAAAGCCTAAAAATGGTTTTTCTCTACATCCAGAGCATTTTGGGCAGCAAAGCTTGGTTTAGGGGCACTTTGGTGTTTTTCAGGGGTGTTTTACACCTCTTTCCCCATGGAAATTTGTTTCAGTTTTTATTTTTTTGTAATTTACACCCATAACTCTTCCTTCTGACAGAATTTGGTCCAAAAATTTGTCTGATAACTAATCCCGACGGAAAATTGTGTCAGTTTTGGTGTTTTAGTAGTGTATAGTCATACACCTTAATTCTGACAAAATTTGGCGCATTATGTTAGATGGGTTGAAATCGACACGATTTGGGGCCCCTTTGGGGGCTCTGGGGGCCAAACCCGGCGGCTTCGTTCGAGCTGACAAGCTTTTTGTGAATGACATGGATAGTCTAAATAACTTTAAGGCGGGGGGGGGGGGGGCACTTCCCCTTTTGGAAGAAAAGTAAGGATTTTGACCATAGACGATCCGCCATTCTGTCGATTGTGCTCCCCCTTTTAGAATGAAGACCTTTTTTTTTTGGGTTTGTCAGAGGATTATGGAGGTAAACTGGACCCCATAACCCCCCCCCCCCCCCCACTGAGTGAGCGACTTTTCGAGAAGCTGGCGAGACCAAAAAAATACGGGTCTACCTTTTCTACAAGTTGACAAAAAAAAATAATAAAAACCTTCATTTGTGTGCCCCCTCTTTTACTCAATCCTGGATACGGCCCTGTTTTAAGGGTTCAAATCTCATATGAGAAATGGGGTGCCTATTTCGGGACAGGGTCCCAGACTATGTGTTATATTAACCCCCCCCCCAAAAAAAAATAAAAAAAATAAATAAATAAATAAAAAATAAAAAATAAAAATAAATAAATAAATAAATTAAAAAAAAAAATATATATATATATATATATATATACTAACTTCAATATGTACATATTTGCATAATAATTTTTGTTGTTGCTGAGAATTTTCATTTCGATGAAAATAAATACAAAAACAAAGACGTCAGTGTTTGTGTTCTTCGTATTCGAGCGATTTGATATCCACGTTGACTAATTGATATATATAAAGTCTTTCTTTTCATGTTGTAGTTGTTATGAGAATTTAAAAAATGACATCGATATATTTATAGCGCTTAATAACTATGTTTATAAAACTTTACATGATTTATTTTCTAAGTTGATAACAGGTAGGAAGAAATGACTCCATCCTCTTTTACAAATGGCATGAAGTCCTAAACTGAGAGGAAATAAACTAGAGAATCTCCATTATCAGAACACACAGACAAACCACCTACGTCAGGTATTCTCCGTCGATTTCATTGTAGAACACCATTAATCATGTTGATAGTCACAGGACAACAAGTTAGAAGAAAAATAATCGATTTCCAATTGTTTCACAAATAAAATGGTATACTTGTATAGACTATTGACATCCCACTGCATTGACTATTGGTCATATTACACGTGTACTGGTGTGATGGTTAATTTGAATATATAGAGTCTACCAGCAATACAGAAAGCAATCTCTCCTGATCGGAACTCTTGTACATAGCACCATCCTCTCTCAGGCTTCTCAATCTTATGATCAGAGATGAGAGTCTGGATGTGTTTCAGCTTTTTGGAGTACTCATCGATACTGACCAACCCATCATCGTGCTTGAACCACGCAATTAGGACTGAATTACGCTGAGACACGGCTGCGTGCGCCTTAACCCCCGATTTCTTTATGACATGCTTTACATTACCCTTTCTATCAATCATTCTTATTGTATAACTGTCACTAGTAATGAATAAGTCATTATAACTAGTGATTTGCCTAGGTTCATACCCATCGCATGGTATCTCCCTGATCGCCTTCCCACCTGCTGGTGAGAATACCTGGATCTTCATAGCTTTCCTGTAGCTGGCATAGATCAGATCATTACTATCTACAGTGAGGTTACAAATCCCGCCTTCATCATCACTCAGAGTCTCAAACCTCACATTCATCTTCTCACACTCCCGTGTGTACAGTGAGATAGCGTTCGAGCCATTACATACAACATACCGAGCATCAGAAAGAAACTCCAAGTCGCGGATGTTGATATCCTTGTGTATAGTCTGCTGCAGCTGACCATCAGCAGAGAAGATATCGATTCCTCCATTGCTGTATCCTACTACCACCCTACCATCTGGTGTAGCAGCCATGTCATTCATGTTGTCTTTCTTGGAGAGTTTCACATCACATTCCAACTCACATTTCACAAACCTGACTTCACCGATGTTCAACTGATCACAGTGATTGTTAGGTGTGAATATCAGTTGTTCTGCACGGTCAGCTACATCAGTAGCAAGCTTCTTCTCTGGATCATCCCTATCTAGTACATTCTTCAATTCACCAGACAGTGAATCACGAATAACAATGATATTACCTTCTAATGGAGCCTTCAAACTATTACCCGCCAACACACTCGCACTCTCAATACTCGTATTCAACCTCTCATCAGCATCTTTCATCTCATCTAATCTTTTACATAATTTCACTCTCTGACTTTCTAACTGCTTGTCTAATACCGCTTTCCTCTCCTTTAATTTCCTGATTGATTCTTCATGAATCTTGTTGATTTGAGCCTTTTTGTCGTCAATGTGATCATTGACACGCTTCTTCTGAGTCTTGATACATGTCACGTGATTTTTGATAGTTGTAGCTTTCGTCTTACCTCGGGCTTGTAGAGATTCAATTTTCGTCTTGATAGAAGCATTGTATTCCTCAGCATTCTGAACTGTGTGACCTTCGTGACTCAGTAACCGACATCTCAAGCAGATGAACTTCTTACACGTGATACACACATCGGTACAGACATGTTCTTGTCCATCTGATTTGTGTTCTTGACAGAACACTTTCTTCTTTAGGACCACATTTCCCTCTCTCATGTCTTTCACACTCACAACCCTATGCTTGAGATTAAGTTTCCAATTCTTATGGTGCTGGATACATGTATCACACATGTTCTTACCACATTCACAACAGAAATGTACAGCTCTTGAGTTTGAGTCGCATACATCACAGAGCTGCTGACTATTTCTCACATCATCAATAAGAGACTTGAGAGGAACATTTGTTTTTAGATTCAAGACATTGCCATTCCTAACAAAGGTTTTGCTTCGACAGATCGGGCATGTGAGAGAGTTTTGTGAAGAGGATTTAAGAATATCAGTAAGGCATTTTTTACAGAACGTGTGTGTACAGGATAACTGTTTAGGATCACTAAGTAGTTCTAAGCAAACGGGACATTGCAAATTGCGTGAAACTTTATGTTCAAATGACGCCATTACGATACTCTTAATCTCAATATAATACAATACACTCACAAACAATTTGATTGGCTAGAACAATGAAGAAATGGAATTAAGGCATTAACACAAAAATGTTAATATATCATACAGGATTATCATATACATTTAGATTGATTGAGTTAAATAAATGGAAGGCTTTTTAAGGATTTGAGGAAACGACCTTCTCGGTAGTTATTTAACATGTTCAGAAAGAAATTGATTTATTCGATATACAACTTACACTATATAGCACGACTTCTACAATTTAATAAATTATGTTAACGTGATGAAATGATAGAATGAGTTTACAGTCGGATATTTCATCTTTGTATTCTGCTTGGCTTGAATCTCGTTTCTTCTGATTCGTACTCCTCAGGCTGTCACACAATGCCAATTTGCCCTGAAATCATGAAGAAATTAAATGAGAATGAAGAACAAGCCTCGTATACGATCGATTAGATAAGGGATAGCGAGCGAGAAAGAAGTGGCCAGGTAAGGGGGAGGGTGTGCATGAGAGCGAGAGAGAGAGAGAGAGAGAGGGGGGGGGGGGGGGGTGGAATGGAATAAAAAATAAAATGTCTTGTCCATCCCACTGTTCTCACATTTTATATATTTCTAAAAGTAGAGCATCGTTAAGGTTTCATTTAAATTTTCGATAATTCTTAGTAGATAATATTTTTTTAAAATTAGTTATCCAAATATTGTGGAAACTTGTCTTCCATCAGCATTACAAATATCAAACAACATATACCAGGTTAGTTAATGCACCACAGTAAAATTACCGGAATTTAGTCCGTCAGCCAAACAATTTATTTTATTCGTTGAGTTTTACCCATTCATCTGTAATAATCTTTATACCACGGGTGTCGATTCCCCGGGGGGGGGGGGGGGGATGGCCTGTATTAGCATCCCCCAATATTTTGGATAAAATAGATAAGATAAAACAGATCACATTCTTTAATGATTAGATGTGAGGAAATTAAAAATGCCATGATTTCAATGCGAAAATATCGAACAAATGCGTTCGCTCGCATTGTTATTCTCACTTAGGGTTCCGTCCATTGGCGTAGATCCCTGCATTCCTTCTTTTCATTAAAAACTATTTTGGGATGCTCTAAAATGCAGGTTTTATGGACAGATTTTTGAAAAAGTCCCTGATGTGGGAATCGGATACCCCCTTCCACACCCTCCCCGGCTTGGTCGCTTCACTCAGTGGCGTATCTAGGGGGCAGGGGGCCACGTGCCCGGGCGGGATGGGGCGCAAAATAAAGCAAAAGGAGAGAGAGAAAAAAAGGGGGAAATGAAAAAAAAAAATTTATTTAGTGTTTGAAGGTTTGAAATGCGAACATTTTCCAAAGCTCGGTCGCTTTGCTCCCTCGCACAATTATTTTCTTTCAAATTCATAATTCTGCGCCCCCAGTATATAGTCCTTGAATAGCTCAAAGGTTTCAAAATTTGAAAAAATAAAGATGTAATTGCTTTGCTCGCTATATCATGTAATTTTCATATGGCTCCTGCTAAATATTCCCCCCCCCCCTATAGGATAAAGTGTATAAAACAGCAACTGCAAAGGTTCAACTTTTGAAAAAAATCTCAACTTCAGGTATCCTTGCTGAATTTCTCGACTCTTTCTCAAGCCTATATAGGCTTTGTTAGTTTTGCTCGCGATTATAGAAGTGAGTAAATAAATAGAAAACCGTTTATCAAGGTATAAATCAATGCAAAAATTTGAGCTTCTCAATCGCTCAATTGCGGTGGTCAATTACAACATTTCCTGGGTAAAACGCACAAAACTTGCGTTGTAGGGTTAAGAATTTCCCGTTCGGTCGCTTTGCTCAATCGCTTGTACAATAACGTAGATAAGTTTGGGCCCTCGGGGGGGGGGGGGGGGGCGTAACTTCATCGTTTGCCCTGGGCGCCATAATCCCTAGATCCGCCATTGACTTCGCTCCCTCGCAGGCCGTTCATCCCCCCCCCCCCCCCCAATCATGAACACGGATCGACACCCCTGCTTTATGTAAAATTAAAAATTTGTTACCTTTACAGAGGGATGGTGATTGAGAAAGGGAAGTAACGATGCCAATGAAGAGAAGCCCAGTAAAATGCCATCGGTCATCCGGGTCTGGAAAAGATTTATAACATTTATTTCACAAACGCAGAAAAGATTGAGTTGTAATCAGTGATGTAGTATAAAGGCTAGCAGTTCTGATCACGAAGCCGCTGAAAAATATTACCTTCCATTGTACACTTGACTTGGTCCAAGGCCAATGAAATATTATATATCAGTATCATCCATATTATATTTCAGTAATATCCATATTGTATTTCATATTCCGTCTATAATAGCCGGACTCGACTGCACCACCGATTTTGACATCCTGAAGAACACAATTAACGATGTAAACATTTGTTTTTAGTAAGGAAACTTGAAATCAAAAAGTAAATTGCTAATGTTTCGAGTTTACTATTCTAGATTATTGTATGCGAAAATATTCTTACAATCTTACCGATTCACTGGTTCAAGTTTGGCTCAAAATGTGAAAACTATGTTGGCTGATGCATGAGCCGAACTGTCGATATTGAATTGACTTAATAAGTACCTGCCTAATACATGAATACATGTAATATATCATGTGTAGTATGTTTCTATCTGTTTGGCTTAAACTACGCCCTCTGCCTACTTGAAATAAGCCAATCACATGGAGCCATCTGTGTTTATTTTCTTTTTTCTCATAAGTTCAATGATTCAGCACGTTACCATGTTATTTGATCGAAACCATTTAAGTGAGGGGGGGGGGGGGGTAGGTGGCATCAAAATGAGCAACGAGGTGGGGTGTCAAGGGACGAAATGAAAACGTTCTTTGGAAAATAATCACATTTATGGCTTCGTTTTTACATGTATTACAGTTTTAACAAGTCCCGTTAATGCAACTGGGACAATTCGGTGTACGTGTAATTTAATATGGAGGTGTTATGGTTAAGCAGTAGAGTTGTGTTCTCCGTTGCTAATCTATTCCCAGAAACTTGTTTTTGGGGGGCAGCCTTGTAAATTGATACAACAAATAACCAAATAATTCTAGACTATAATTCAAATTCACACATCATTGAAGTAGCGTATTGTTTCAAAATAGGATCAAGGCGACGTTATAACCATTTTATTATCTCTTTAAGTTTGAAACTGACTTGATTCACATTATTATCATTCTTGCAACGGGTACGCGATCGTGTTTTGTTTAATATTTCTTTTGTGCAAAAGTAAAAGTAAAAGCAAAAGTGTATTTTTTAAACCTAGTATATTTCATCTGTGTTTTGCAACTTATAATGTACTATTTAATGTTATATCCTAATCACAAAACTTCTTATTTTGTTATTGGTCAAAACACGGTCACATGACCTAATATATTTCTACCATCAAAATGATGGTAGGGAAATACTAGCTAATTTGCATACAAAGTGCCTGAAACTCCTCCTAATTTGCATAAAATGTGCCCAAAAAAATTTTTGGGCACATTTTATGCAAATGAAGTTACTCAGCTGCTTTCTAACAGTGGCACACGCGAAGCCTCCCGATGGTTCGGCTACCCCCGGCTATGTAACACTGCAGTGTCCGCTCGTTCAGCTGAAAAGTCGTATTGAAGAATTTGGCGCACAAACGGAAGCAACTTTTTTTGTGTGTACGTGTGTGTGAGGTGGAGAGGTAAGATTTGTTTACAA
This sequence comes from Heliocidaris erythrogramma, assembly GCA_025617745.1. Taxonomy (NCBI): domain Eukaryota; kingdom Metazoa; phylum Echinodermata; class Echinoidea; order Camarodonta; family Echinometridae; genus Heliocidaris; species Heliocidaris erythrogramma. The sequence goes on along the minus strand of CM046870.1, from coordinate 41,183,222 downwards.
ACAGACAAGATGGCTGCGTCCAGCGCACTCGGAAATGCATCGAGATTTAAACTTATTGAAAATGAGGACATTGAAGAATTCATCAACTCTGTGGATAGTACGAATACGAGAAAAACTGTAAGGTATGGTTTAGCAATATTCAGGGAGTTCTGTGACACGATTGGTGTGAATTTTGATGATCTAGACAGTGTAGAAATTGCCGAACTCGATTCAATCCTTTCTCGATTCTATGCCGGGGCACGTAATAAGTCGGGACAAGATTACAGTGTACAATCAATTAGGATATAAATCAAATATCCCATACATTTTGTTCGACACTCTGGTTAAAATTATACATTCTCGGAGGCGGTGGTATAGTACATTTTTCTTTCGGGGCTACGCCCCTCAAGAAAAATGTACTATACCACCGCCTCCTCGAATGTATAATTTTAACCAGAGTCTCTCACTGCATGGGATATTTGTATACTATGCCATTTACAGACTTGAAAATTTTCATCCCTACTGCTAGACTAAAAACCTCAGACTCTATCTACTCTTTCCTTTCTGTCTCATCCCTCTCACAAGTCTCAAGTGATTCCTCTCTTTCTCTTTTCCACAACTTCTCCTAGTACTATTAAATGATTATTGTTTGTTATTTGTGTAAAGATATATTAGTAATTTTACTTTGTAAACTCCATGTAATTCAGGTCCGTGAGGTTGAAGACTTGGGCAGTTGTGCATGTTCCATATGGACTTTCAAAGATACCATTTCAATTTAATTCAGTGTCAACTTATAAAAAAGTAAATCCTAATCCTGCAATGAAGATAAATGAATCTGAGACATCAAACAAATCACAAAACAAATTGAATTTACCTATTCAAATGTTGTACATTGTATTTAATTTTTCAAGGAATCTGCAACTCTATTATGACATGGTATGAAATACATAAAAAGGATAATATAATACATGTACAAAAGAAGAAACATCTATGTGGTAAAATGGTGATTCATGCATTTTTAGTACTTTGCATACCTCTGCCAGTCTACTAGTATAGCCTAAAAATAACAGTCATAGACTTTAGTAGACTGTCAAAACATAGTCTACAGGTCAAAACAGAGGAATATATTAACCTGATTTGATTTAATCCATATTTCAACTTTCACTGTACATAAAAACTATATTCACTGTAGTATTCAATTCATTTTGTAATATTAAAATTTCACCCAGATCTCATTACAGCTGATAGTGTGATATTGTGAGTTTATCCGAATATGTAACTCCAGTGTAATTGTGGTTAAATTATGTGCTACCTCTGCAACCTCACAATCATCAAATCAGATGTATCTTAAGATGAAAGGAGGGGGGGGGGGTACTTGATAGTGAAAAAGGGATGATGATAATAAAACAACAACACACACATTAGCGCATATGGAATTATGAATACTGATACTCGTTACGCAGTACTTGCAGGGAGAAAAATTGTGATATCAGCAATTCAAGATAGCCCCCTTGGGCCTAGAAATAGCCCCTGTAAAGTTGTCCACATGGGCTACATTTTTAGAAAGAATAGCCCTCATGAAAAAAAAAGTATTTTTTACCCTGGTACAGAGGCTATCTACTTTTTTATGATTCACTCCAAATATCAAGCATACACAAACTTTGGAATTGAGATCAGTTTATATATGGTGGAGGGGGTGGGGGCACTGTATCAACGCAACTAAATCACGTAAAAAGCAGAGGGTTATTCCAAAGAATTAATGATCCTGAGCTTCCATGCTACGTGAGCAATAAAAGAATTTCATTTCATTTCATTTCAATTTATTTTCATTTTTCTCATGAACATACATTTACATTTAAAAAATAGATACATACATAAATAACATAAAGGTAAATGGTCAATATAATGTAGTCATTTTACTGAGAGAAATATGATGGGACCTACATGATAGCAAGCTTGTAAAGCTGTAGGCCCCGGTGAAATAATTTGTGGTAATGAATGGAGGACGGATATGAATGAATATGACCAATCAAGGAAAGAAAAAAAAAAGATAACATGCAGTGGTGTTGTATTTTCTTTCCTTTTCTTACAATGCAGACAAATGTATTTAAATTTTTCTACAATTATGGGTGCTCAGCTGGTAAATGAACATTACAGATTATCAAAAAATGACTTCATCTGTACATACATATACAAAGGTAAATTTAAATAACAGAATGAACGCAAGCTAATAGTGTAAGCCGTCGCACACTCGGATATAAAAAAATGTAAGGACGATTTATATATACAGCCATGGAAAGAAAAAACATCAGACCAAGCAGGGTTACTGATAGTGTTACTTTTGTGGTAAAAAGAAAGTAAAAATACATAAAAGCAAGGCATAATTGCTAGAATTTGGTATTCAATGAAATACAAAGACAAATCACTTTTATAATTCTGTATGCATATTATGGTACACTTATTACAGAAGCTTGGTCTAATAATTCCTTACGGGGCTGTATATTTTTTTCTTTAGACGTATTTCCGAGAGCACGACAGCCACACGCAATATGCTTGCAGGTACAAGTTATTCATTTACATCAAAATATGTTTTAAACAACAGTTCCTTCAGTTTAAGTTTGAATGAATATAAAGAGGGACTTTCGATTAACTCAAACGGGAGGGCATTCCAGTAACTGGGTCCTGTAAACATAATCGTTTTCTGGGCAAAAATAGTTCGGGTACGTGGAAGGTGATATGCGTTGCTCTGATGCGTATGATAAGCATGTAGGGATCTGTTTTTCTTAAACATTTGTAAAAATATTTCAGGTAGGTTATTAGCAGATAGATTATATACATAAAACTACTAACATTGTAATAGAAAAGGTCTGAAACTTGTTTGCATTTTGGATTTTGTTTGCATGGAACAGGTTGTTAGTGTGAGACAGGTATCCTACATGATTAATATTTCTATGAGCAAGTATGTGAGCAAGTATATTTAGCAAATTTCCACAAGCGTTGCCCCAGGCGAGAATTCCATAGCTGAGGTATGGAGTCATTAAAGTAGAATAAACTGATAATAAAATTTTACTGGGAAAGAAGTGTTTAAATCTGTTAAGTATACCGGCATTTCTTGAGAGGACCTTACTCAGATAGGTAATATGGGATTTCCAGGATAAATCACTATCAATATAGAGTCCCAGAAATTTAGTGCAGTCGACTTGTTTTAGTTCAGTATTATTAAAATTGACATGCTTAGGAAGTGTTTTTAATGTATTACTAAATAGCATATAGAGAGTTTTATCTATATTTAGGGATAACTTGTTTGCATAAATCCAGGACTGAACAGACGCAAGAATATCATCCGCAAAACAAATGAATGAATGCAGCTGCGAAGAATTTTTGAGGTCATTAATATATAAAATAAACAATAGCGGGCCCAATAGGGAACCTTGCGGGACGCCACATGTAACCAATTTCAAGTGAGAATCATGACCGTTGACACTGACCAACTGTTTTCTATTAGTTAGATAGTCTATGAACCAATCTAGAGGCAATCCATGTACACCATAGTGACGCAACTTGTAAATTCAAATATCGTGGTTAATCGTGTCAAAGGCCTTTGAAAAATCTAGAAAAAAACCCAATAGTGCGCGAAACGTTAGGGTGCGTTGCGTGTGCTATTTTGTTTATGAAAGCCAATAAAGCATGAGAAGTACTGTCATTCTTTCGAAAACCAAACTGAGAGTCACATAGAATTTTGCTATTAACAAAGAAATTGAGTGTTCGGGAGTATACTAACCTTTCGAGGATTTTTGAAATGGATGTTAAAAGTGAAATCGGATGGTAATTATTCAGGGATTCTTTTTGTCCTATTTTGAAAATAGGGACGATTCTAGCTATCTTCATTTTTTTGTGGGACTGTACCCGTGGTTAAAGACAAATTCAAAATAAATGTAAGAGGGGAAGTTATTTCCTCAATAATATTTTTAAGAAGGAAATTTGTAATTCCATCATATCCTGAACCCTTCCTCGTATTGAGATTGGTTATAATATCTTTGATTTCATCCTCTACTACTGGTGTGAAAAAAAAAGAGACTGGGGGTTAGGAGCTTTTAGAAAGTTGTGAAACTCTAAATATGACTTTGGGATATTATTGGCAAGATTTGGTCCTATATTTACAAAAAAGTCATTGAATACCTCAGCCAAGTCTGAGGGATCATCATGTTTGCGATTATTTTTAAGAATATACTTCGGAGGATCGGTATCGATTTTTTTTATTTCAAAGCTTCGTTAATCACCTTCCACGTAGTCTTTATATCGAATTTGTATTTTTGAAACTGGCGTGAGAAATACAATTGTTTAGCTAAACGTAAATATGTCAGAACATTTCAGTAAGCCCTGTTTCGAGCATTCGGATTTTTCCTATGTTTATAGAAGAGTTTATTTTTTATTATTAATAGACGACCTAAGGAGAGATTTCGTGATCCAGGGATTTTTAGGAATATTTTTGTGATTCAGAAAAAAGGTTTGCGGTACAACCATGTGAGTTGGAATAACTCCAGGTTCCGGTCAGAATGCTCTGGCCGTCGTCAGGAGAAGAAGAAGTGCGAATAAATCAGCAGAATTTATATATGAAGCGGTAGAAATTTTACAACTTCACAACTTGTTTGTAATGTTAGGCAATTCACTTTAAAAAAATGGAGGCAAATAATAACATCACGGAATTAGTATAGAAAGAATTAGTAACAATAATATCAAAGTACCTGCATTGAAAGGATAAATTACATCAAGGTACCTGCATTGAAAGGATAAGCAACATTGAAAACAAGTGAACAATAGGACTAAGAAAACCAATTAACCGTCTGGATAAGCTGGAAACAAAAGGGGGATTAGGACCGTAGATAATCTGTGGAGAGAAACATGACATCCTGTTTAGGAAAGAAAATAAGGTTAAAACATACATATGGAAAAAAAGGTGAAATATTGACACCAGAATGAGTATACTAATAATAAATATAATAAATGTTATGAATGAAGTGGACAGGTATGGCTGTGGAGATGAAGGTGAAAAAACAATGGTAATGAACAAATTGAGGAGAGAAACATAAAATCCTGTTGGAGATAATCTGTGGAGAGAAACAAGTCATCCTGTTGAGGAAAGAAATTAAGGTTAAAAACATACATGCGGAAAAAAAGGTGAAATAATGACATCAGAATGAGTATCCTAATGATGAATATAATAAATGTTATGAATGAAGTGGACAGGTGTTGCCTGTGGAGAGAAAGATGAAAAAGGTGAAAAACAATGGTAATGAACAAATTGAGGAGAGAAACATGAAATCCTGTTGAGGAAAGAAATTGTGGTTAAAATACATGTGGAAAAAAGGTTGATAAATGATGACATCAGGAGTTGCCTGTGAAGGGAAGGTGATGAACAATGGTGAACATGTACAACATGTGGAAAAAAAGGGGTGATGACGAAATCAGAAAGAGTAAAAAACACAAAATCCGTTGAAGAAAGCAATTACGGTTGAATATCTGCGGAAAAAAAAGTACAACACTAGTTATTATTGGAAGAGTGAAAACCAAATGTCGCTGATCTGTAAACCCTTGTCCTGTGTAACTGTGTTTTGTCTGTGAATCTCGATGGCTTCACGGACCCTCCTGGTGTACCAGTTGGAAGCGGGGCTACAAGTTTGGTGTCTTCCCAGTAAATCTGGTGATCAAGAGTGGCAGAATGATTGATAATGGCAGATTGGTCGTAGTGACCAAGTGGTTGGAAAAATTTGATTGCTGAAGAGGTATGGTTGAATTGAAACTAGATGTTAATAATTTAATAAAATTTTCATAGGAGATATTTACATCACTTCGACTGTAAACAGGTGACCAATCAACAGATCTTAATCTCTCCCAAGTTTATTGAGGTTTGTTTCTGACATGACACGAATACTAGAAGTATACGAACGATCAAAATAATTTATCGTTAATGAAGAAATGAGAGGATAAATGGGATGATGGTCAGAAACATCAGATACCATTATACCAGAAGTGACTAGAGAAGATATATTATTTACAAAAATATTGTCAATAAGTGTACTAGTAACATCATATATACGGGTAGGTTTCCTGATGAGAGGAACATGAGATTTAGACAACATCAGATTGAGGAAATCACGGCAGTTGTGGTTATCTAGACATTTTAAAATATTAAGATTAAAGTCGCCCATTATAATACACATCTTATTTTCAAAGTATTTCTCTGATGAAAGGGTACACTCTAAAAACTCAAGTGCTATTTTTAGCACCTCAAGATTTGGAGGGAGCACCGGTAAGGGCACGCATAGGGACTGCACAAATTGTGCTAAAGTAGCACTTGTACAAGTCCTATAATTCATCACCAGTCCAAGTGCTACTTTAAACACTTTAAGTGTAAGCCTTTTTACACTTCTGGTGCTATTAGACGCATTCAGCTCGCAAAAAAAACCACAATTCTAGTGCATTAAATAACCCATTTTAGAGCCCCCAAAATGGCACTCCTAGTGCTAACACTTTTGCACCCAATATAGTACTAAAGAACATACGCAAACAGTATGCACAAAATCACACCTGTGGTGCTGAAAACTCACCCTTCTATAGTCTGTTAAACAGCCCTACACTAAGGTCTAGATTTTATTTTTAGATTGATATGAACTGGTTGTATACATGATGTGGTGGAATAAAACCATGGCATGTGGATAAAGTGGCAATTTCGGAGGTTTAATTGTTCCATTTCGGCAATCCACAATCGTGACGAAAAAAAAGCACACACACCGCCTTCCAAACTTCCAGGGCCCGGCCTGGCTGACCCCGCATGATCAACATTTTTCATGTCAACGACAACGCGTACCGTAGACCTTTGGCCACACCACAGGTGCTGAAACGTGGTATTTCCACTTCATTGCTTTTCATCATGTTTCATATCCACCACCACAAAGATTAATGTAAATATCATATTATTTGATAACTTTATTCGCATAAAATTACAGAAGTTCTAAATTTAATGTCTTCAATTTTTACTTACCACGCCATGCCTGTGCAGCAGATGATGGCTCTTGCACTACAGTTGCGTAATAAGCGATTTCGTAATTGGCCCATGAGCAACTTTTCCCAAATGACCTTTCCCTTTTTTAATACATAAGCTTGCCCGACATATCAACCTACAGAATTCAGACTCTATGAAAGAAAGACATCGGAGACCAGGTGACTAGGATAGCACGTCAATGAACACTTGGGAAAGCGCATTGTTTGCAAGTTGGCTATCATTTGGCAGACTGTCAAATACCAACCATCAATGAACACTTTGTTGCTTTTCAGTGGATTTAATGAAAAGTATAATTAAATGAATATATGAATAATCATTACACTGTCGATGCTTATCGCAGTGAATTTTAAACGAACATGCCAGTTTATGTCAAATGACCTTTATCTGCTCATGCGCAAATCCTAATTATTAGCACAGAATTGTGCAGGGGCTATCACGGGACGTTGGTCAGCAATTGAAGTGTAAAACGAGCGTCCTAACATTCAGCACTACTTTTAGCACTCAATTTTCTGCACCTTATCATCTCCCAGACGCAAATGGCACGTGAGGTGTTAGAAATTGCATGTCAAGTGCAAACTTCTAATTAGCACTCGTGTTTCAGCACTTTACTTTTTAGAGTGTACATAGTGAATTTACGACACCACATAGTTCATGTTATCTACTTGACTCCCATGACTAAACTGGATTGCAAGAAGCATTCGTTAGTCTATCGGTAACGTCAGCGCCTCTCAATCAGCGGAACCTGGTTCGAGGCTCGCCACGGTCAATTTCTTTTTTTGCTGGTAAATTAGCACACTACAAGTGCTATAAACAGCATTTCAGGTGCAGTCACTATACATGCCCCTAAAAGTAGCACTTCAGTTTTTACAGTGTAGATATCTCTCCCCTGTCAATGATCCGGATCTGGAATAAAGCTGGAATAAAAATGAGGAAACAATATTGAGGACCATTCATAGTTATGATAATCCCACCGAAATACAGTTTGTACACCAAACCCTGCCAAGTTGACAGAACAGCGACTAGTGGGAAACACTTCATAAGATAGCTTTTAAACGGAATCTTACCTTATTTTATAAACTGTAGATGTACTGATGCTGATGTTTGCTTCGGGTCTGTCCGAAAGTTTTAAGACAATGCTAATTTGAGAATTTGATAAAACAACTGTCGACATCAGGTTGTTCTTGAAGTCAATGTCACAGCGAAATAACGGAACAAGTTATTTTGTTGTTCGGGTAAGGCCACTCCTACTAGGAATGAACCAATCACATGAAGCCAGCTGTCTATCTCTTATTCCTGATGACCATATTAGGAATGATGATATAGTTTGTAATGTCATCACAATTTGAATAGTATCAGTCAAGTAGGGAATCCTGGACATGGCCGACGAAAGGGGTGGGGTCACTGGTTTTTAAATAGCATCTATGGTGGGTATTTCATGTGAATACCAAATGAACATAATTATTTTGATAATCTGATGATGGTGATATATTGTAAATCGCTGAGAACTTCTTTCATATTTGAGAAGCCTCTACCACCCCGCCCCATTCCCGCGTTTGGTTGTTGTTTTTAATGTTATTTTTTTCACATTATCTTATAGACTACGGATGGTCATTGACGAAAACATTCCTATTATTCAAGCTGTTGTGGTTGTAATGATACAAACATTATTTCATGTTTTTAGTATGATCAGCGCTATGGTAGTTGCACCTGTATTGTGACCACTTCCCTAGTAAACATACATGTAATCATTCAGACATTATAAGATAGGGGCTAAATACATGAAAATAGAAAAGTTTCATAGTTTCTTTATTTTTCAAAAATATCTATTGTATTTTTTACTGGTACATATCAAAATTAAGAACAAGATCGTATCAATTAGGTACACAGACGTAGAAATAACAGATCATAATTCAGTGGACTTGGGTGTGAATTACAGTAATGAAGCAATTTGTATGATCTAAACACTGTAAAGGAAAACATGAGTGGAGGGGTCTTTCAAGAAAACATGGCTTGCATTTCATAGACTCCTGGTAGAAAAATACCCAACGTAGTTTCAAAACGTATATTAAAACAAACGTGCTAATAGTTCAGTACTATTATTGTTTTGACAAAGCGAATACCTTTTCTACATTTACTCATGTACGTTAATATAAGTCTACAAGAACATGCTATTGCCCAGCGTTTGTTAGTTTATGTATTCTCCCGCTGTACATTTCAGTACTACAAACCATGCCAATTAATATAGGCTTGGGTTTCCCCAAAACAGTATTGATGTAAATTTGCTAGTCACATACCATAACATATTTCTGTTTATTGTACTCGTGAACTCCAACTGAAATGAGGTATTGCTGAATGAAGTAGACAGATTAACAGCTATAGTGATTTTCGGTTTGATTCACCATCAGCTCCTATATGACAATAAATAAATTTCATGCAATTTGCATATCTATATTCTTTTGAAGTGCAGGTAACCTTCTGACATTGATCAAGTTATGAATACCTCCTCACGAGATCTGAGGGTTGATATAAAAGTGTGTATGGTTCATACGTAGATCTTCTTTTAGCTTACTAGTATGTACCTGAAAATGCGAATTTAAGTCTACATGAACATGCAATTGCTCAGCTTTTGTTAGTTTTATGTATTTTCCCGCTGTACCTTTCAGTACTATGCCAATAGAGGCTTGGGTTAACTGTGCTATGCAGATACCATAATATATTTCTGTTTATTGTACTCGTGAACTCCAACTGAAATGAGAACGTGTTGCTGTAAAAAATATGAAGGAGACAGATTAACGGCTATAGTGATTTCAGCATCAGCTCCTACATGACGATAACTAAATTTCATGCAATTTGCATATCTATATTCTTTTGAAGTGCAGGTAACCTTCTGACATTGATTATGTTATGAATACCTCCTCACATGAGCTGAGGGTTGATATACAAGTGTGTGTTGGTGATTTTTTGTGTGTGCGTAAATTGTTATTTCCGTGTACTAAACAAATATGGAACCGAATATTAATGTAGATCGACGACATTCGAAGACGAGTCTCGGTAACTGAGCCTGGGTCGATTAAAAACAAGATCAGAGCACCGTTAACCAGTGGTGGCTTGTCTCGAATGGGTGGGTTGCGGGAGCGGGATGGGAAGGGGATGGGAGCGGGAACGGACACACCCTTTCGAGACAAGCCCCCCCGGTTATCTCTAATGGACGCGTTCCCGGCGAGAAGTTCAATGAACGCGCCACTTCGAGACAACCGGGGGGGGGGGGGGGGGGGGGGCTTTCCTCAAATGGGTGTGTTGAGTAGACTTTTATAACAGACGTTTTAGAAATTTTTGAAAAATGTACTCTTGCTGGTTTGTTCGTTTTTCTTTTGTCTAAGATGTAGAAAATATAATAAAATTATAATTATGCATTAAAACACACGGGGACGAAAGGGCAAGTGGCGTAGCTAGGATTTTTTATTTATTTAAAAAATTTTTTTTTTGGCGTGACCTGTTAAATATTGTGAAATTGTGTTGCTGACATAAGCGAAGGTGTGTTTATCATCTTTCCAAACTTAGAAACACCTTTTAATGCCACTATCATTCTATCAATACTCACTATCAAAAGTCAAAACGCATATCAAAAGGTCGTTTGTACCCGGCCCCCAACTCCCCATACAAGGGGTAGGCCTTTGCTCGTACCTCCTTTTCAAAAGTGACCCCCTATCCCGGAGAAGTTGGAATTTGTTTTACTCCCATCCCGGGGAATTTTCTGAGATATTAGACCCCCTATTCAGGCAATTTAGGAAATTAACCCCCCCCCCCCCTCCTATCCCCGGGGAGGAAACCACCAGAGTCTGCGAAAATTGACCCCTATTTACATTTTCCCGGGAATATTTTTTCATCTTCCTCACTCATCTTCCTATTTTCTTACCCACCAATAAGGGGTGGGACATGGCCATCTTGTTGATTGCCATTAGCGCTTGATCGAAGTTTAGCGATTAATCGCTAAACACTCTTTATGTTACGGGGCCCAGGTAAAGCCAAACAAAAATAATAATAAATAAATAAATACAAAAATCCTAGCTACGCCTCTTGCCCTTTCGTCCCCGTGTGTTTTAATACATAATTATTCAATTCTCCTATTTATTTTGCACAAATAATGATTTCCTTGTCAAAAGCTTTTTTTTAGATAGTGTTTTATTATATTTTCTACATCTTAGACAAAAGAAAAACGAAAAAACCAGCAAGAGTACATTTTTCAAAAATGTCTAAAACGTCTGTTACAAAAGTCTACTCAACACACCCATTCGAGGAAAGCCCCCCCCCCCGGTTGTCTCGAAGTGGCGCGTTCATTGAACTTCTCGCTGGGAACGCGTCCATTCGAGATAACCGGGTGGCTTGTCTCGAAAGGGTGTGCCCGTTCCCGCTCCCATCCCGTTCCCGCAGCCCACCCATTCGAGACAAGCCACCAGTGGTTTATTTCACTCGTACGATATCCAAAGATGTAGGATAGCTTACGAGGTACCTTCATGTATCTTTATTAGTAATGACGTCACTCCAATATGTGTCCTATATATCCTTTTTTATAGTTGTCAATGTTGTCATGGTTTATAACACGGTAGAAACTATGTTGATTTTTTGGTCATTCTTGTATTAGATGAATTAGGCGTTTTATCCACATTTGTCCCTCTCGATCCAGGTATAAACGGGTGCCTGGCAATACTCGGATGATAATAATTGCAGTATTAATGATAATGTGGCAACGTGACTCTTGATAAATAAGACCCAATCATTACTATCTTATTATTATTATTATTATTATACGACGGAATTCATAAGCCATCGTCGTAACTTTTCGCAACGCAACATTATTATACCGCGGTATTAAGCAGCCCTTCACAGAATATCGCAGTCAGGATCTTACAAGATTCCAAAGCACTTCTAAAATTTTAGCAGGAATACGGGATTTCTTTTTAATTCAATTTGTGAGGTACTTATATTATAGGGAAAAAAATTACTATTATACCCTTAAAAAAAAAAAAAAGTTACAAAGTATAGGATATCGGAAACTCTTTCTTGGGAATCGCACCTCATAAACCACTACGCTATATAAGCTGCAGAACCATGCTTTGCTCGTTGGTTATTGCATTTAGCAATAACAAGTACAGCAGGCCCTTAGCCAGGGTTTCTAAAGGGGTGGGTCGTTTTTGGCAAAAGTGGACCTTTTTGTCATTATCAATAGAAGGTCCTTGCTAGGGGGTCCGATTAAAGGTGTGTGTGTGTGGTTTTTTTTCATGAAAAAGCGGACCTCAGCCCAAGAAGGGGGGGGGGGGGGGGGTTGGTTGTCCGACCCCTCCGACTCCCCTCTGGCTACGAGCCTGTACAGATTTGAAAGGGTTGTTATAAACTATTGTTGTGTAAGTGAATAGGGAACATGTTAGGAATGTGAAGTTGGCGAATGTAATGTTATGAATGGTTGAATCTTTACAAAATTCACCTCGGCTTTAATCGTGCTTGAGACGGATGGATGGTTTGTAGAGCTATACAATAACATCGACCTGCTGCCTTCCCAAGGAGTAAAGGTAGTTTGCGTCCCGGAAATAGAGAAATAAAATCATTAGAGAATTCTACAAAAAGAAATTACCCTGAATGTTCAAGACTACAAATGAAATTGAGTTGTCATCATGTGTCTGGAAGCAATTGGGAAAGGTTGATGAGTATCGTAAATAAGAATTGGTGTATGCTGTAAGATCTTGGAATCATCAAAATAATAAGAAATTGACTCAGTTCTGCTCAGAGTCACATGCACTGCACACAGAAATGTGCATAATTATGGGAATACACACATGTGGCATGAAAGTTCTGCCCGAATATTTCAGCTATTTCTTGTCGTATTTGAATGCGAGGGTTATTAAACAGTCAGACCCAACTCCGTAATACCGAGCACAGGTATATACTCCGAAAACGGCTTATAGAACAAGATGAATATATAGCCCTCATCGTTCAGTATGAGACAGTGTGTACAAAAGGCATGTGGAACATTTTGCAAAGTCAACCTGCCAACGATATTATTCTTAAAAATAATGCTGCTTGTCAATAATCTTCAAAATCCTTCAATGATTCGTTATATGAAGTGAATTTAAAATGACAAACATTTGAAATAAATATATCCGCAGCATTTTTTTTGGAAAAATATATTATCAACAGCAGGTCGACACTGCACGATTTCCCCCATGCCTTTTGTACACACTGCCTCGCACTGAACGATGAGGGCTCTATATTCATCTTGTTCTATACGCCGTTTTCGGAGTATATACCTGTGCTCGGTATTACGGAGTTGGGTCTGACTGTTAAAGAGCAATTCTTTTCAGGGGACATTTCTGCTACGGCAATTTTCCAAACTGACATAAAGAGAAAGCGAAAGCTCACAAATTATTTTTCACCTTTTCCATAATTCAATCTTCTCTTTAAGTTTTAGGATCATGCCTTTAATGTTTGGATTATCTAACTTATGAATATGGCCATTTCTCTAGCAGCTGACGACAGTAAAACAGTAAAGGAGTCAGACGTTTTAGGAGGACAACAGATATCATCCTGTAGCGATCATGTGTAATAATATAAGGTATGTAGCTGTATAATTTTGGTTATGTAGAAACTCAATGTTAGTCACTTCACCGATTGAACTTCAATTTCTTTAAAATTCAATTTAAAAATGGCTTAATCCTTATATGACCTTCAATAAATATGAAGAGGATAGAGGGTGTTATGAAATTTTCCGGTATATGACAAGGTCAACAGAAAAGCAGTATCACCTGTTATTCCAAAACTACGGAGTTCCAGACATTACAGGGGAACTACTAAGGATGGTCATATTTGAACGGCGCTCTTTCACAAGGCCCCAGGACTTACAATCTTTGAGGATGGTAGAAAATTGAGACAATGAGACTACAAAGGACTCAATGACAATCACATTATCAAAATGAACAGCGCCATCTCAGTTCAACTGTGTGCAGCTTGGTTTGGAAATGATCTAGGGCACACATAAGTAAGATTTGGTAAGATTTGGTAAGATTTATTAACTCTAGAGACCCCTTACGGGGTATGAGAGTACACACAATCAACACATATATACAAGTTATTAAAAAAACAACATAAAGAGCATGTAGTAACACACCAAACATATTCTACAAATTTATAAGTTAAGCCTATCTGGGCATTTAACCCGTAATAAGTAATTCATCCGCTCGCAATGCATGCCGGTGAGGCGGAGCAAAGATTATTTGAAATTAATTAATTATAAATATTCATATAATATCGATTAAATCTCCTTAGTAAATTTAAAAAGCGTAAAATGGTGTTTGATAGACATACTCTTTCCAATTTGACACCTTAGCTGAAGTTGGCTAGCCTTTTATTTTTTTTAAAGGATTTATTTTATCACTGGTGCACTTCCACTGTTTCCATGTGCGAATGTGCCGAAATTTCGGCTAGCCTTGTTTCAGCCTAAGTATCTTTTTTTATCGCCGGGAAAGTGCCCAAATAAGGTACTTAATTTGGGAGATTTTTATATTTTGTCTCTGTTCTGTGAATTTAAACGATTTCTACCGAGCGATGTTCAAAATGTGATGTTTAGACAACCTTCGTTATAACACGTAAGTGAATGGGGCCGTTAATTACTTATGTGAGCCCTCTAGGGACCATCAAAACAAAAACAATAAAACAAAACAAATACAGATAAAGCGACGCAAGCGGTCGGCATAGAGAAATAGGGAGAAGACTTGTAGAGTGATATGGAAAGAGAAAGAGAGATGGAGGTGGTGAAAACAGATAGAAGACAGGAGATTGAGAGAAATGAGATGAAAAAGTGTGTGTGAGAGAGTATTTGTGTGTGTGTGAGAGAGAGAGAGAGAATGAGTCGCCTGAAAAGAGATGACTTACAAATATGTAGAGAGATAGAGAGAGAGAGAGAGAGAGAGGCAGACAGACAGATTGAAGAAATAAATATTACTATAGCTTTATTCATTTATTTTTTTCAATGGCTCATTCAAACAGATAATATCATGAATTAATCAATGTTATTGACTGGCAATTTATATCCTCATCCAATGTAATTTACATTTGCCAAATTTTAATGCTTCACTATAATTTTCTAGATGATCATTGTTTTTATATGTATATTAGCAATATCTATCATATTTGATTGTAATGACATGTGCAGGTTCACATGCCAAGGGCATCAGAGAAGAATTTTTCTTTTGTGAACCCTGACCATGCCATTCCGTCTTATCCTGTTCTATATTACTCTCTTTGTATGTCTTGTATTTATTTTTATTTTCAAATGAATAATAATGAGTGATAAAGAAGATGTTTTAAAGAGAGAGAGAGAGAGAGAGAATTGTTTCAAACTGAGCGCCCATCGTCCTTTTCATCATCACTTTCATCGCTATTTTCATCACCATCATCGTCAACAACTTTACGTTCATCATCTTCATTATAACTTGCATTTTTGTATTCATCATCACATAATTATCATCATCAAAAACAACATCATTTGTCGTGACCGTTTAGATCAGAATTGTGGGCAATTATTTGTAGATATCGATCATCATCATCATCATCATTATCACCATCATCATCATCATGAAAATCAGTGTGCAAAGATTTATTTTAATCCACATGCTTGCAATAAAGGCAACAAAACTCTTGTTTAACTTAACATTCTGCGAACATATCGATTTATTTTTTGCCAGACATTAACATACAAATTGATTGTACTGTTCAATGCATGTTTATAAGGGAATTTGTCTGTGTCAGCTATTAAATCATTTTATTTATAACAGTTATAGACTTCTCTCATATAAACAAGCTTAATAACAACAAAAGTAATCGGCTAAAATGTAAGTAAAACATGCTCTTTCCCTAACAACTCACAAACGTTTCACTACATGCAGGGGCCGCGGGGCGTTTTTGAAAGTGCGTGTGTGTGGGGGTGGGCAGGGGGCTGATTTGATTTCACTCATTAATGATGATTTTTGAACCTTTTTTTAAGAGGCTTTATGAAACGTGTCTACTCAAGAAAGTGAGAGGCTGCAGCCCCCATCCCTCTCCAAGTTCCGCAGCCCATGCACTATCGATACAAATATTAATTCATTGCGGTAATCGACCAAAACGATAATTTTTTTTACTAAAACTTTGTTCTTCTACGAATTTAAACCCCAAATTCGTTACAATGCTCTTTCTTTAAATTTCCCTGAAAACAGTGATGGGGGTTGGGGGAAGGGGATTACTAGTTATTTCGTCAACTGCACTTTATTATCCCACGGATATGTTCTCCGCTACATATCCACCGTATAGCTTATACATCGTTAACGGATTAATCCTACAAAGTCATCGATAAACAAGGAATTTCGGCGACAGAACCTATTTTAGAGGTTGCGTTTTACCCTTATGGGTGTATAAAATGTGCAAAATTGCAGCTTATTACCTTTAAAGTAACATGTTTACAACATCATCACGTGATGGCACTATAAACTTACATTGTCATGATCCTATATAATATTTTCAGCTTTGTACATGGTATAGTGACATTGAGGTAGTTTCTTATTATCAGTTGGAATACTTAATCCTTGTAGTAAACGTTGCTTTACAAGTACAGAAATATACATGTATATAGTTTGGCAGCTTTACTGAGTCTATCATTTTCTACAGCTAATATGTCTCCAAGTGATACAAGAATAGGATATACATATTTTGACAGCTTTAGTGATTATATTAATTTCTACTACAAATGTCTCTTCAAGTGATACGATCTCGAGCCATCAGCTTAACTTCTCCGTATCCTACTCCACCAAATTCTACAATGCTTCATCTAATAGCCCTGTACGAGATTCATGTACATGCTCAATAACAGTAGTCATAATTAAGTTTATAGATGAATCTATATGCATTCAACGCAGGCTTTTAAAAAGTATCATAGTATGGAAATTACATATACAAACAACAATTAAACAGAAATATAGTGTTTTTTACCATTTCCTATTATAAAAATAACTACAATATTTTGTAAGATATACATTTTGAAGAGAACATTCCATGCGCTTACCATAAAGGGGATTACATCCTCTTGGAATACAACCATGGCTTTGTCATGTTCATATGTATCTATATATAAAATACATTTATCTCATACTTTATATTTTATCTTAACTATTCTATGAACTTATGTGTAACCTTACATTGATAGCGTCATGAAATAAGGAGTTTTCTTAAAATTTCAAGTATAGACATCACCTTCAGCAGTTCAGTAAGGCAAAGTGTGGAAAGATGGAATATACTGCATGACGGGATGTTCGATCAGTCATATGCCATGGTAAATCGCGGCTTGTTGTTGTTGGTCTTGTTTTTGTTTTTGTGGTAAATGAATTGCAAATGCGCGCAACAAAGGCCGTCCGTGTATTCCCTTATCTCTGTGTTATCGTAATTTAAAAACAACTGCGGCAGTTTACCCGTTTACCAAGGCATTTTTTGAAAGAGCCTTTAGAATGTTGTTCATTAGCTTGATTAGGGTTAGCTAGCTGGCATGCAAACAGTATACGACCTTCAATCTGTCATAAAATAATTATGTACATTTTTGTATAATAATTTTGTTGTTGTTGATAGTTTTCATTTCGAATAAAATAAATACAAAAACAAAGATCGAAAAGAAATGTGACGTCAATGTTTGTGTTTCTTGTATTTGACCAATCTGATATCCACATTGTCTAGATATAGATGAAGGCTTTCTTTTCAGAGTGTAGTTGTTATGAGAATTAGAAAATAATAGAAATATTTCTATAACGCTAAATACTATTTTGACATGTTTTCACAATTCAATTCAGTTCAATTTCAAAATACAATTTCGGTTTTATTATACAAAGTATTCGACAACATTCCAAAGACTAACATTGTCATATCTACAGTAAAATTCAATAAAATATGAAATAAGCTTATGAACATGCAAAATATCAATATCAAATAAAAAAAAATGGACTTAACACTGCTCACACAAAAGTGTACTGTTTTCCTTAAACAGTTTTCAAAGAGACATGTGTATAATAAATCATGTACGTCCACTGGTAATTAGGATAATAAAGGGAAGTGTGGTGATTTAGAAAACCAGTAATGAAAGTAATGAAAAAAAAATATGTCAGGACTGCATAAGATTCGATAACTACAAAGTAATATTGCACATAACAGATCAGTTTTATTTAAAAAACTGTTGTAATTAACATAAGTAGATTAAGCATTGCCCCCTTTTGAAATATATTGAATTAAAAACTCTAAATAATTACTATTTACATACACCAATTACCTATGAATTTGTACATTATAACGCAAAATGTGAAATATAGAACATTACAATGATTGAAATTTCATGTACAGGTTGATGATATTAAAAATTGATTACGAATTTAATAAGTAAGGAAAATATACTTAGTAATACATTGAATTGTACATTATAGAATTGTCCAGTGAGTGCAATTTAAATTTATTACACAGATAATTGCAAAAAGAATTGCTTATGAATGTGAAAATAATGCAAATACAGATAAAATACTCTTCCCTAAGTTGATAAGTGGCACGAAGTCCTAACCTCAGAGGATATAGACTAGAGAATCTCTATTCATAGAACACACAAACTACCTACGTCATGTCTTATCCGTCGGCCTCAATATAGAACACCATGAATAGTCACAGGACACGATGTTAGAAGAAAATGATTCGATTTCCAGTCGTTTCATGAATAGAATTTTGTACCTGTATTGATTTTGGTCATAAGGCCTATTACACGTGGACTGGCGTGATGGTTAGTTGAATATATAAAGTCTATCAGGAGTACAGAAAGCAATCTCTCCTGATCGGAACTCTTGTAGACAGCACCACCATCTCTCAGGCTTCTCAATCTTATGATCAGATATGAGAGTCTGGACGTGTTTCAACCCGGAGATTTCATTAAAAAAAAGGGGTGTTTTTCTTTCTCTCTCTCTCTCTCTCTCTCTCTCTTCGACACCTGAGAAATTAAAAAAGGGGGGGTTATGAAATATCGTGAAAATTGATCAAATCCCAGAATCAAATTCCTGAAATTCCTGAAATTCCTGCTAGTTTTGATAGCTCATTCAGCCAGGATTATTTCATTTTGAAAAGTAGAAACACTGGCCCCCAGTCCCACCCAGTCCTCCCTCGACTCGATATAGTACGGACTTTCCGAAATTTGTGACTAAGCAGGATAAGTAGTAACTTTAGACGTACCGTAGTGAGACACCTTTTTTGCATCTCTGCGAGCTGCATGCTGGTATACGGTACGTTGGTGATGGTCGGAGGCGGTCTGCTAGGGAACGGAGAGTGGTTGTTTGGATTTAGAACTCGGAGTATGATCTGGGAAAATACACCTCCTTTGTAAGTTCACAGCTGTATGTTATGATATTATGAACATATGCAGGGTGTCCTAACAAGTGGTCTCTCCTCTGGTCCAGGTTGTGATAATTGATTTCTTTTTGGGACACCCAATACAGTATTGATTCAGTTTTAACCTCATGTGCAAGTGCCTCAGACAAATTAGATTTTATCCTGTTATTGATATTATCCCATTGAGATTCTGGTTACAAGTGATCATGGAAAGTAACATAGATTTTCTTTTTATCTTTTCTTCTTATGACTGCATTGAGTTCTGAGATACCATTTTGAACATAAAAAACATCTCTTCCAAGGTATTGTAATGACATCTTACTTGGGAGGGGGGGGGGGGGGGGGGGGGTTGGTGTCTGTCCTGAGATATGGGGTTGGAATGAGAGCTCACCTGAGATAAGGGGGTACATTGAGCAGTGTTCTGAATTTAGGAGGGTCTCCAAGGCAGGAAAAGCCCGCGCAAAGCCCGCGATAGGGGGGTTCAGAAATTTTGGCAGCCCTGAGATAGGGGGTGCTTTCAAAGGGAGGGAACAAGCATACGCGTACCCTAAATAATACTGAGTGGGGGCCGGGACTCATCGATACTGACCAACCCATCACCGTGCTTCACCCAAGCAATGAGGATTGAATTATTCTGTGTCACAGCATCGTTTGGGTAACGTTTGGTTTGGCTACCTTGTACTTTACAGTACCTTCTTCGTCAATTACGATTACTGTACCAGTATACTTAATGATTAATAAGTCATAATAGCTAGTGATTTGCCTAGGCTCATACCCATCGCATGGTATCTCTCTGATCGCTTTCTCACCTGCTGGTGAGAATATGTGGATCTTCTTAGCTTTCCTGTACCCGACATAAATCTGATCATTACCATCTACAGTGAGACCTACGGACCCGCCTCCATCATTACTCAGAGTCTCAAACCTCACATCCAGCTTCTCAAACTCCCTGGTGTAAGAGTCATGGTGTAAGAGTCATGGTGTTAGCTGAATCAACTACGACATACCAACCATCAGCAAGGTATCCCAACTTTCCGATGTTGACATCTCGGGCCTGAGAGCCGGGGCTAGTCACATATTTCTGGACTTAAAAAGAGACACTGAAATACTGAGGACCCTTTTTTTTTTTGCTCACAGCACCCCCAGTAACAAAATCGTTCCCAGGCCCCCTGGTTGACATCCTTGATCACTGTCTGCTGCAGCTGACCATCAGCAGAGAAGATAGCGATTCCTCCAGTGCTGTATCCCACTGCCATCCTACCATCTGGTGTAGCAGCCATACCATTCATACCTTTCTTTGAGAGTTCTACATCACATTCCAACTCACATTTCACAAACCTGACTTCACCAATGTTCAACTGATCACGTTGATTTTTAGGTGTGAATATCAGTTGTTCTGCATGATCAGCTACATCAGTAGCAAGCTTCTTCTCTGGATCATCCCTATCTAGTAAACCCTTCAATTCACCAAACAGTGAATCACGAATAACAATGGCATCACCTTCTAATGGAGCCTTCAAACTATTACCCGCCAACACACTCGCACTCTCTATACTCGCAATCAACCTCTCATCAACATCTTTCATCCCATCTAATCTTTTACAGAATTTCACTCTCTGAGTTTCTAACTGCTTGTCTAATGCCTCTTTCTTCTCGCTTAATTTTTTCATTGATTCTTCATGAATCTTTTTGATTTTACCTTTTTTGTCGTCAATGTGATCATTGATACGCTTCCTCTGAGTCTTGATACATGTCACGTGATTCTTGATGGTTGTAGTTTTCGTCTTACCTCGGGCTTGTAGAGATTTAATTTCCGTCTTCATAGAAGCATTGTATTCCTCGGCATTCTGAACTGTGTGACCTTTGTTCTCGTGACTCAGTAACCGACATCTCAAGCAGATGAACTTCTTACAAGAAATACACACATCGGTACAGACATGTTTTTGTTTGTCTGATTGGTGTTCTTGACAGTAAACCTCCTTTTCGAGGACTACCTTACCCTCTCTGATGTCTTCTACACTCACTAATCTATGCTTCAGATGAGGCGGCCATTTGCTGTGGTTCTCGAGACACGCGTTACACATGTTCATACCGCATTCACAACAGAAATGTACAGCTTCTGAGTCGCACAATTCACATGAGCGCTTACTCTTTCTCACATCATCAATCAGAGACTTGAGAGGAACATTTGTATTTAGATTCAAGACATTGCCACCCATAACAGATGTTTTGCTTCGACAGATGGGGCATGTTAGAGAATTTTGTGAAGAGCTTTCAAGAATATTATTGAGACATTTCTTACAGAAGGTGTGTGTACAGGATAACTGTTTAGGGTCGCTAAGTAGCTCGAAACAAACACGGCATTGCAAATTGCGTGTAACTTTGTCTTCAAACGACGCCATACTCCTATCCCAGTGAAATACTCATAAACCTCTCAAACAACTGCTCCAATGACATGAATGAAGAAATAGAATGAAGGTAGAATCAAAACACTTAGACCGCATGAAGAGTGGGGTTCCACTGGGGCAATTTAGTGTACATGTAAATTAATGGAGGCATTATGGTTCAGTACAGCTGTGTTCTCGTAGCTAGGAGGTCTTGGGTCATTTGTAGGCCGCAATCGAAGCGCTAATCATCAATTGTAAAATCCTTCAGATTGGATTTTATACAGCTGGTTGTTTATCTACATCAAAAGATCCTATAACAGGGAAGATAGGACAGCTCGCTGATTTTGTACAGGGATCAAGAGAACGGAAAAGCGTCATAAAAATCGGTACATGGGAAAGGGCGCCCAATTATAGCGTTGTTTAGGTAAACTGACGCATTGACTGCTTAGTAAGAAGTACTGTAGCAAGAAGGAAACCAGGGGTCTCTATTAATTCAGAAAATGGAAGGGGCATGGGAAAAAGGGGTATATGCAACATGGAAAAGTCAGCTACCACAACTTTATAATTATCGCTATTTTCTTTATACATAATTGATATTTTAATTTATTTTTTTAAACTTACAGGAATATCAAATGATGAACAATTAACATGTATATAAATACATTCAGAGGCGGCGCTCCGGGGTGGGGGCATGGGGCAAAGCGTCCTCACTTTTTTAAGTACTCGAAAAGTGCCCACATCTATTTCTGAAAAGTGCCCCTTTCTCTCTGATAATTTTGAGAAAATATTGCCCTTACTTGTTTTAAATCATGGGCACATTAGCACGAGTGGAATGAGACATGTTTTAGTGTGGAAGGGGAGGGGGCACTGTGACCCTCTTGACTCCAGCTCCTCTGCCTTAGATTGCAGTGGTAGTAATACGGGTACCTGTTACTACATAAAGCTGCACCGATTCTTTGAAGGTAGATATGGCTCTTTTTGTAAGAAAAAGTTGGATACTTATCTGAAGAGGAAGGGGTGCTTATCACAGTTGAAATGGGGCACGCATCAGAAGAGGAAAAGGGTACTTTGTTAGAAAGGGTAAGGGGCACTTAATATCAGAAGTAAAAAGTGACACTTATCAGATTTGAAATTCAGATTTAGTTGGGGAAAAGGAACTTATAAGAGAGCAAAAGGGGCACCATCAGAAGTACAGAGGGGCACTTATCAGAAAGGGGAAAAGGGAATTTATTATCAGATTTGAGGAGCAAATATTGTATTTCAAAAGGGTCACTGTCAGAATATAAAAGGGCACTTATCACGGAGAAAGTGGAACCTTTCAGAAAATACAATGGATACTTTTCGGGTACTTGAAAAAGTGAGGGGGGGGGGGGCAATGTGCCCCTTCCCCGGGAGAAATTTCAAAAGGTTTGCCGGTACCAGGTTAAATCATTGCATATTATCATCATCATTTTGTTAGCATCCCAAGTGCATCTTGAATCTTTCCATCAAGTACGATAAGATAATTGCTTAATCAAAGTTAGAGATATTCTGAGCGATACTGGATCGGCTAACTTCTCATAATTGGTGAAATACAAGTCCTCGTTCACACTTTTTTCAGTTCTCTCATCATGTTCTTCTTTCTTTTTCAAATTTCTTCCTCCCTATCCTTTGGGCCTTTATGGAGGGGGGGGGGGGGGGCGTTACCCAGGACTATATCTGTTTCAAACATCCATGACTCAAACTTTCGCCATTCTGTTTCTCTTATGCTTTTGCTTTCAGACAAATCACCTTATCGAGGTTAATGTGTTACAGGTCAATAAATGTGGCAAATGTTATTATTTTCTTCATTCAATGCTTTGACTAGGGCGCGATATGAACCCATGTTCTGGCGGGTATGTTATCGTTATCGTCAATATGTAATTTGCCAACCTCCGCATTTTACTCAAGTTTATAAGACAGTTTGCTGATCTGGGTGACACCCTGTCAATAGATATCTCTCCCTTGTCAATGATACGGATCTGGAATAAAAATGAGGAAACTTTATCAATATTGAGGACCATTAATAGTTATGACAATCCCACCGACATACAGTTTGCACACCAAACCCTGCCAAGTTGACTGAACAGCGACTAGTGGGAAACACCTAATAAGATAGCTTTTAAACAGAATCTTACCTTTTTAATTTGTAAACAAATCTTTCGGCATATTACTCCCAGTGTTAAAGATCGTATGCTCGATCTGTAATGAAAAACACAAGTCAGAAAAAATTGGAACCAGCGGGATTCGAACCTGTCATCTACTGCTTGCCGGGCAGCGACTTAACCACCAGGCTATTCTGGTTCACGGCCAAGTCACGACGAACTAGAATCAAATACCCAAGATCCTCTTCTTTCTGACTCATTAATATTCAAACGGTCCGCCGTGGAACAATGGTTAGTAAGCGAAGAAGCTTGACTGGGGAGGAATTTTTAATTTGTAAACAAATCTTTCGGCCATAACACTGGGAGTAATATGCCGAAAGATTTGTTTACAAATTAAAAATTCCTCCCCAGTCAAGCTTCTTCGCTTACTAAGAATCTTACCTTATTTTATAAATTGTAGATCTACTAATGCTGATGATTGCTTCGGGTCTGTCCTAAAGTTTTAAAACAATGTTGATTTGAGAAGTTGATAAAACAACTGTCGACATTAGGTTGCTCTAAAAGTCAATGTCACAGCGAAATAACGAAACAAATTATTTCCTTGTTTAGGTAAGGCCAATCCTACTAGGAATGAACCAATCACATGAAGCCAGCTGCTTATCTCTTATTCGTGATGACCATATTAGGAATGATGATATAGTTTGTAATGTCGTCACAATTGAATAGAATCAGTCAAGTAGGGAATCCTGGACATGACCGACGAAGGGGGGGGGGGGGGGGGGGGGGGGGGGGTCACTGGTTTTGAATAGCATCTATGGTGGGTATTTCATGTGAATACCAAATGAACATAATTATTTTGATGATCTGATGATGGTGATACATTGTAAATCGCTGACTACTTCTTTCATATTTGAGAAGCCTCTACCACCCCCACCCCATTCCCGAGGTTGGTTGTTGTTTTTAATGTTATTTTTCACATTATATTATAGACTACGGATGGTCATTGACGAAAACATTCCGATTATTCAAGCTGTTGCGGTTGTAATGATACAAACATTATTTCATTCCGTCTTAACCATTGCACTGAGGCTGAACAACTGAATGTGTTTTTAGTATGATCAGCTCTATGGTAGTTGCACCTGTATTGTGACTACTTCCCTAGTAAACATGTTAATCATTCAGACATTATAACATAGGGGCTATCTACATGAAAATAGAAAAGTTTCACAGTTTCTTTATTTTCCAAAAATATCTTTTGCATCTTTTACTAGTACATATCATATTAAGAACAAGAACGTATCAATATTATACACAGACATAGAAATAACAGATCATAATTCAGTGGACTTGGGCGTGATTTACAGCAGTAAAGCAATTTGGTATGATCTAAACACTGTAAAGGAAAACATGAGTGGAGGGGTATTTCAAGAAAGCGTGACTCGCATTTTATAGACTCCTGGTAGAAAAACAAAACAAACGTAGTTTCAAAACGTATATTGAAAGAAAGGTGCTAATAGTTTACTACTATTATTGTTTTGACAAACAAATGCTTTTTATACCCGTTCTATTCTTATATACGTAGATCTTCATTTTACTCATGTACGTTAATATAAGTCTACAAGAACATGCTATTGCCCAGCGTTTGTTAGTTTTATGTATTCTCCCGCTGTACATTTCAGTACTACAAACCATGCCAATTAATATAGGCTTGGGTTTACCCAAAACAGTATTGATGTAAATGTGCTAGTCACATACCATAACATATTTCTGTTTATTGTACTCGTGAACTCCAACTGAAATGAGGTGTTGCTGAATGAAGTAGACATATTAGCAGGTATAGTGATTTTCGGTTTGATTCACCATCAGCTCCTATATGACGACAAATAAATTTCATGCAATTTGCATATCTATATTATTTTGAAGTGCAGGTAACCTTCTGACATTGATCAAGTTATGAATACCTCCTCACAAGATCTGAGGGTTGATATAAAAGTGTGTATGGTTCATACGTAGATCTTCTTTTAAATTACTAGTATGTACCTGGAAATGCAAATTTAAGTCTACATGAACATGCAATTGCTCAGCTTTGGTTAGTTTTATGTATTTTCCCACTGTACCTGTCAGTACTATGCCAATAGAGGCTTGGGTTCCCTCAAAGCAGTATTATTGTAACCGTGCTATGCAGATACCATAACATATTTCCTTTTATTGTACTCTGAACTCCAACTGAAATGAGAACGTGTCTCTGTATGAAGTAGACAGATTAACATATATAGTGATTTCGGTTTGATTCACAATCAACGCCTACATGACAATAAATACATTTTCCTTGTGCAATTTGCATATCTATATTCTTTTGAAGTGCAGGTAACCTTCTGACATTGATCATGTTATGAATACGTCCTCACATGAGCTGAGGGTTAATATAAAAGTGTGTGTGGGTGATTTTTTGGTATATGCGTAAATTGTTATTTCCGTGTACTAAACAGATATGACTCTGCGTCCATGAACCGATTATTAATCTAGATCGGACACCATCCGAAGACGAGTCTCACGAACCAAAGCTGAGTCGATTAAAAACAAGATACGATGAAATTTCCTATAAAAATACCCACATATTTTTTAACAGTGTAGGAATGTGATATCATTTGTTTTAATCAGTACATTCAGATCGCCGAGGAAGTGATAGTACGTCTCATCGCCTGAAATCAAAAGGTGATTATTTGCTTTATATTCCGCATCTGAAACATTTAACTGGTACGAGAAAGACAATTATTCTCTACTTCTCGAAAAAGACATTTATGATTTAGGCCCGAATAAATTCACAAAAGATGTTAAAACCACCATAAACCACCATAAACCGTACCCCTACCTGGGTGCGCACAATTGTTTTATCATTTTAAGCGCGCGCGATTGGGCAATGCGCGCTTATTTTAGTACGCCTATGGAGCTATTCGTAAAGGTCACGCACTTTTCATTTTGACTATTCGTAGAGGTCAAGCCCCTAAAGCGGCCGCCATTACGCTGTACTAGTAACATTTGGGCACGATTTGAACGCGCCCGAAGCCCCCGATGCATTATTCATTTTGTACGATGCTCCCCTACAGTGTATATGCTTTACACACAGGTAAAATATAAATGTGGATCAGTGTCACGCATGCGCATTAAGAAAGGTCAAATCCGCCTAATCTATTCATGTATGCTAATGTATTCATCACTTGGCTAATGACGGCGCATCGATAATTGACGAATGGGCGTCATTCATATGGTGTCATTAAATCTTTATGATAATTAGGTCCCAACATGTGATCAGTCAGCACAAAAGGGTTAACGTCGTTCCACTTAAATAACGTTACTTGGTCGAGTTCAATGAGTTGTATACCGTAGTTATGAAGAAGATAAATACATGTTGTTCACATTAAATTTATCACATCTCATGAATTAAGAGAAAAAAACTTTTACATTCATAATAAGTAATTATTCAAATTACTTTTTAATAAATTTACTATCTTTGACCAGTAGGATAATGTTATAAAAAAGGGGGGAGGGGGAGTGTGTATAATAATTGAAGGCCAAATTAAGGTAAGAATAAAATATCAGCCGGTGTAGAAGAAGAGGTATCCTTTGATTTTCTTGAGGGGCAACTTTCGCATTGATACCAATTTGTGAATCTTATAATTGTACCTTTCAAAGAGAATTATGAACCTTGAAAATTCGGCCATTTTAGTTGACCCGAAAACTATTACATTTTTATTCTTTACTTTCTTTCCCTCTTTCTCACCCCCCCCCCCCCACTAGCATACCCGGGGTGGGGGTGGGCAAGGGGACAGACTGCCCCCTAACAGCTTTTGACCCCCCCCCCTCTATTTTTTTTGGAAAGACAAGTATAAGCCTATTTAAGTGTGCCACCCCTTTCTTTTATAACATATAACCTTTTTTGAAATTCATATTTTGCTTGTCAGAGAATTATGGAGGAAAACTGGACCTCATCAAATCTGGTAACCCCCGACCCACCCCCCGAATTTTGGAGGAGGAAAAAAAATTCTCGAAGAGCTAGCTAAAAAAAATTCCCCTCCCCCATTTTCATCAAATCTTCTTTCACCTTTCCTCATCTTTTTTCTTCCCTCCCCTTTCTCTCTCTCCCTCTCTCTCTCTCATACACACACCTCGATCACACGTCCTGGTTCATTTTGGAGGGGAAAAAAATCTTGGAGGGCTGGCTAACCCCCCCCCCCCCCAAAAAAAAAAAAAAAATCATGAAATCTTCTATTTCACCTTTTCTCATCTTTTTTTCTTCCCTCTCTCTCTCTCTTTTTTATCTCTCTCTCTCTCTCTCTCATACGCACCTCGATCACACCGGTACATCCCCATCCCCATATGGTTCATGTCACTGATATAACGTGAGAGGACCTTTATCATGTTCACAGGCAAATTTTCAATAACAATTATCTTTCTTACAATCAAGATTTAAGGTGCAATTTTATGCACACGTCAATTCGGGAATAGTTAGATTTTCTCACTTTTTAATGAATATTTTTGTACATGCAGAAATGATAACAGTCTTTAGAGATGTTTAGACATTGTATTACTTCTTAAATAAACCCATCATTTATCTCCAGTCATACTTTTTCATGAGTTCTATTACAACTGACTTGTCATGGTCAAATAATATCATTCTTTTCTTGACAGTAGTACAAATATGTACATGCATTAAAAAAATGAATTTCAATATAAATGAATCATACATTATTAATTTCAATCCCTATTCAAGAGGTAAATTATTGAATTTACACTGGAGAAATAGATACTATTAACTTTTTACCACTACACCCCACAAAAGAAGAAATAATAAAAGAAATATATGACCATCTAATTTCCATGTTCAATACGCACACCATGTTACTCTTGAAAAACAGATAATGTGAGTCTTTAAACGAAGAACCTTGATGGGAGGAATTTTAATTTGTAAACAATTTTTTAGGCATTTTACTGCCAGTGTTAAAGATCGTATGCTCGATCTGTATTCAAAAACACAAGTCAGAAAAAATTGGAACCAGCTGGTTCCAATTTTTTCTGACTGTGTTTTTCATTACAGATAGAGCATAAGATCTTTAACACTGGGAGTAAAATGCCTATTTTAATTGTTTACAAATTAAAATGCCTCCCATCAAGCTTCTTCGTTTACTAACCATTGTCTACGGCGGACTGTTGAATATTAATGAGTCAGAAAGAAGAGGATCTTGGGTATTTGATTCCAGTTCATTGTGACTTGGCCGTGAACCAGAATAGCCTGGTGGTTAAGTCGCTGCCCGGAAAGCAGTAGATGACAGGTTCGAATCCCGCTGGTTCCAATTTTTTCTGACTTGTGTTTTTCATTACAGATCGAGCATACGATCTTTAACACTGAGAGTAAAATGCCTACAAATTTGTTTACAAATGTGAGTCTTGTTGACACTTCTAAGAAATATAAATCAAATGATTCATCTTCCTTTTAGTTGGTGCATGTATATTGCATATTAATAGTATTAAAAGTCTAACTAAAAAGGGGGCGGGAGAAACACACACAGAGATCTAATTCTATAGTTTGAATCTAATTAACAGGGATGCCAATTAGAATTGATAAAAAAGTGGGAAAATCATCTAGAATGGGCCCTTGGGTACTACATAAACAGTGGTTTTATATGGCTAAAATTATGTTGAAAAAGTAGGAATTGCTACTTTTGTCTGAACAGTGGCATCCCTGAAATAAAGTGTTGAATAGTATCGATTTTCTCTGAAGATCAATAATAGAATAGTAATTAAATTAGCACAAATTCACAGAATCAGTTAATTATTATTATTAATTTGTTATACATGGTGAGAAGATTTAATAAAGGAGAGGCCAAGTGGCTGTGGCAGTGCTTATCTTTATTTCATTAGGGGCCATGTAATGTCACTAGGCCACATAGAAGAGGAAGACCTCCTCACAATAACGAGCTACTACACAAAATGGCTGCATGTGACTGCAACATTTGACATGGGGAGGGGGTGGGTAAGATGGTTAAGATATAATTGAAGAAATTTAACAGGGACCGCGGAACGGTGGGGGGGGGGGGGGGGCCTACAGCCCCCCACCTTTTTCAGTAAACACTAAGTCCCCACTAAGCCCCTCCACTTTCCAAGACGTTCCGCGGCGCCCGTTTAAAATGATTTCAATATGAAGAAATTTAGATGTTTATCAAAGCAGGGGTCTATTTCACTGAAGAGTTGAAGTAGAAATCCATGTCTGTTGAAAGAAAAGAGGAAAGAGATTAGAAAATAGCATCCATTGTGTATTTTATAATTTAGCAAGCAACAATTAGAATTTGCAAAAAGACTGAAATTTAGAGTTTCCTATTAATAGTTAACATCGACTCTTTAAATGATATTAATATAATAATAAGTGGGAATTCTCAAAAGTATTTAAAGAGGAAAAAAGTTTTTCCAGTTGGACAGATAAAATTTTCAAGGCTATTCAAAAGAAACTAAATTAGTAAAGTCACAAGAAAATGGCTTCTTAAACCAAAAAGTGTGTACCTTGATTGTATTGAGGTACTAATAACAACCAGGGGCGTTGATTATGGGGTGGTAAGTGGGCAGTAGGAGGGCAAATAATATAGTTTTGCCCCCCCCCAAAAAAAAATAATAATTAAATTTCCCTGACTCATGTTACCTTGGAGAAGCTGGCAATTAAGAGGGGGGGGGGGGGGGGGGGGGGGGGTTAGGGACAAAATTTCCCCAAACCTTCAAAAATCGCTTAGTAAGGGGTTATGGGGTCCACTTTCCCTCCATAATTCCCTGACAAGCAAAAAAAAAAAAAAAAAAAAAGGTCTTCACTCTAAAAAAAAAAGGGGGGGGGGGGCACAATCGAGAAAATGGCGGATCGTCTATGGTAAAAATTCATACTTCTCTTCCAAAAGGGGGGGGGGGGGGGCACGGGCCGGCTGTGCCCCCCCTGGATCCGCCAATGACTACTACTAACAATAATAATGAAAATAATAATATCATCAATAACATATATTCAACCATCTTATTTTGTTTTGTTTCTGTTTGCAGGAATTAATGAAATGTTAAATGTAATAATTAAGGGGACTAAAATTTGTATTTATGACATCCCACTGAACATCCCTTAAATATATCATAATTGATATTTAAAGACACTAAAAAGCTAATTTCATATTACACTGAAAACAGATCTCAGTGGCGGATAAAGAAAAAAGATTTGTTTTTTTTGTTGTTTTGGTTGGACAATGTTAACTAAAAATGCCACTCTTTATTGTGAACACATCATCACCCCCACCCTCCCTCCCCAGTTAACTGATCCTGGATCCACTACCACCACCAGACCTAGTCTATAATTTTTAGCTGTAATAGGTATAGGTCTAACTAGTTAGGTCTAGTCCCTAGCCCAGGGATGCTGCCACGAACGCTATGCGTTCAGGCTGCCGCAGTAAGGTCTAGACTTACCTGTTTATTTCTCATGTCTCATCAAGTAGGACTTTCCACTTCATCCGGCACCTCCAACAGTTGTTAAGTTATGTAAGGAGACCTAGTAGATCTTCAAGTAGATCAGCCACAGGTTAGTTCCTTGCCATGTTTATCTGATGGAAATCAAAGTCAACATGAATGAGACTAATGAATGCAATACTGAAACAAAGGCCATCCAGCTATTTAATACTCAGGGGAGATTTATTACCTCTTTAAAAAGGCCTTTGATTCTGGTCTATAATCAACAATAATTTATGTACCCCCTTCTCTCTCTCTCTCTTGAAATGTAAAAAATATAAAACCTCATCACCATGATGCTAGCCTAGACCGAAATTTCTCTCTCGTTCGGTCTAGATCATTAGATGCTTGCCTAGCTAGCCTTGGCTTTGGCCTTGGCTCAACTTTAGGGTTTAGAAGAAAAAAGTGGGCCAAAGCTCATCTAACATTAGTACACCTAAGCAAATTAACTTTTACTAAGAACCACTACGTTAAAACTAGAAATGTGCATTGCTGGGGCCGCGCAATGCTAAATGTATCCCCCGGCACTGGCAGCAATTTGAAGGAGGGACAAAGACCCTCCCCCATCCCCTCCCTCAAACAAAAGGATGGTGTAGAAATTAGATGTGTAGGTTTCACTAAGACACATCTTCATATAAAATTTGAAAGAAATGTGTTGAGAGATATACCAAGATACATCTCCATACAAAATTTGAAAGAAATCCATCAAGAAATGTGGCCTGCAGAGTGCACTCACGCCATGCCCTGAAGTATGACCTTTGACCCTATAAAAGACGGAACACTGGTGGCAGCATCACCAAAAACTATAGGTTTTTAGATTACACCAAGAGACACCTTCATGCAAAATTTGAACGAAATCCGTCGAGAAATGCAGAAGTAAGAGTGCAAGAAATGGAAAAAATGACCTTTGACCCTATAAAGGACGGAACAATGAGGGCAGCATCACCAAAAATTAAATATGTGTAGATTATACCAAGATACATCTCCATACAAAATTTGAATGAAATCCGTCAAGAAATGCAGAAGTAAGAGTGCACAAAAGGGACAAATGAGCTTTGACCCTATAAAGGACGAAACAATGAGGGCAGCATCACCAAACAGTAAAGATGTGTAGATTATACCAAGAT
The DNA here is from genome assembly GCA_025617745.1 of Heliocidaris erythrogramma. NCBI lineage: Eukaryota > Metazoa > Echinodermata > Echinoidea > Camarodonta > Echinometridae > Heliocidaris > Heliocidaris erythrogramma. Next base: position 41,150,590 of record CM046870.1, on the reverse strand, counting down.
ATATGTCCATACGAAATTTGAAAGAAATCCATCAAGAAATGTGGCCTGCAGAGTGAACTCACGCCATGCCCTGAAGTATGACCTATGACCCTATAAAAGACGGAACACTGGTGGCAGCATCACCAAAAAGTACAGATTTTTAGATTACACCAAGGGACACCTTCATGCAAAATTTGAACGAAATCCGTTGAGAAATGCAGAAGTAAGAGTGCAAGAAATGGAAAAATGACCTTTGACCCTATAAAGGACGGAACAATGAGGGCAGCATCACCAAAAATTAAACATGTGTAGATTATACCAAGATACATCTCCATACAAAATTTGAACAAAATCCGTTGAGAAATGTGGCCTGCAGAGTGCACTTACGCCATGCCCTGAAGTATGACCTTTCACCCTATAAAAGACGGAACACTGGTGGCAGCATCACCAAACACTATAGGTTTTTAAATTACACCAAGAGACACCTTCATGCAAAATTTGAACGAAATCCGTTGAGAAATGTGACCGCCAGAGCGCACACAAGAGTACACACAAGACATCTATCAAAATATGACCTTTGACCCTATAAAAGACGGAACACTGGGGGCAGCATCACCAAAATCTATAGGGTTCCAGATTTTACCAAGAGACACCTTCATACAAAATGTGAACAAAATCCGTTGAGAAATGTGACCGCTAGAGCGCACACAAACTATCCCAAAAAATATGGCCTTTTACCCTATAAAAGACGGAACACTGGGGGCAGCATCACCAGAAACTATAGGGGTCCAGATTTTACCAAGATACACGTCCACAGGAAGTCTGAAATAAATTCGTCGAGATGGCGAAAGTTAATGTCGTTTGTTTAGCATGTGAGCGTCACTGTACTGCCCATTGCTGGAATGCTCCCCAGGGAGTGGAGAATGTGCATATATTGTGTGCGGGCGTGCCAGAATCCAATGACCGGGGTAATGATATATATCTAGCGCTTTGGGCCAGTTTGGGAAAGGCGCTTTATAAATGCCAGGTATTATTATTATTATTATTATTATTATTAAATGTGACCGCTAGAGCGCACACAAGAATGTGACGCGGCGGCGGCGGCGGCGAAACGCTGCTCAATCCAAAGTATCCTCCGGCATACTGCCGGGGGATACAATTACAACCCTGCATTACCAAACTCTGTACATGTACACAAAGTAAACCTTGACCTGGACTGGTCTCTGGAAAATACTAGTAGTATCAACATGAAACCCCCTCTTCATTCTCAAAAAAAAATTCCTGACAATCAGACAAGAACAGCCTACGCTACAGAATCAATTAATTAGAAAGGGTCTCACCTGGGCCCTTTGTCTTTCAGAATATAACGGGGTCTATGCGTCTACATCTAACTTAGATAACCAAATCATCGAAATACAGACTAAGTTCGATCTATTTCGAGGTTTACGAAATCTGTCAGCCATTGGCATTGACATCAATCAATAGATCATCTATCGAAACGTATCTAGATAGTCCCGCCCGAAAGTCCGGGTAAGCCGTCACGAGTGACAGGGTGGTAAGGGGAATCGAGCTGCAACATTTAGCTCATGACGATGAAAATTGAATTGAAAGTTCGAGAGTAGATTACACATTGTTTCATGACATACAGCTCTGTAGAATCCCTTCAAAATGTAGAGAAATTGAAACAGATTACTCACAATGACAGAACTTGTTATAAATATAATCTAATTTTCGAAAATTAAGCATAAATACAGGTGTACTCACCTCTAAACTTTCCACAACTTTTTTTACTTTGTGCGGGTGACGTCAAATTCACAGCGGAAGTGACGAAGAGAGGTCAAATCGTCCCTTTTCAATCACATTCATATTCATAAGGTCTGGTCCAATCAAAGTTTGATAAATCGAGTATGGAAAACAAAAATGAATAATGCATAAGGAGTTTCTCGATACTTTTCGATATTTTCTTGGTATCGGGGGCTTCGGGAAAATGAAATGTTACCAAATGGGCGTGGCCGAATCAGGGCCGAATACGCTTAGCCTGAATGGTGACGCTACAACTTATATGCAAATGAGGGAAATCCGCGGGTGCTACCTTTCCGTCTATAAGTTTTAATCAAGCCCCTAAAGCGGCCGCCATTACGCTGTAACATTTGGGCACGATTTGAACGCGCCCGAAGCCCCCGATGCATTATTCATTTTGTACGATGCTCCCCTACAGTGTATATGCTTTACACACAGGTGAAATATAAATGTCGATCAGTGTCACGCATGCGCATTAAGAAAGGTCAAATCCGCCTAATCTATTCATTTATGCTAATGTATTCATCACTTGGCTAATGACGGCGCATCGATAATTGACGAATGGGCGTCATTCATAATTATGGTGTCATTAAATCTTTATGATAATTAGGTCCCAACATGTGATCAGTCAGCACAAAAGGGTTAACGTTACTTGGTCGAGTTCAATGAGTTGTATACCGTAGTTATGAAGAAGATAAATACATGTTGTTCACATTAAATTTATCACATCTCATGAATTAAGAGAAAAAACTTTTACATTCATAATAAGTAATTATTCAAATTACTTTTTAATAAATTTACTATCTTTGACCAGTAGGATAATGTTATAAAAAAAGGGGGGAGGGGGAGTGTGTATAATAATTGAAGGCCAAATTAAGGTAAGAATAAAATATCAGCCGGTGTAGAAGAAGAGGTATCCTTTGATTTTCTTGAGGGGCAACTTTCGCATTGATACCAATTTGTGAATCTTATAATTGTACCTTTCAAAGAGAATTATGAACCTTGAAAATTCGGCCATTTTAGTTGACCCGAAAACTATTACATTTTTATTCTTTACTTTCTTTCCCTCTTTCTCACCCCCCCCCCCCCCCCCCCCCCCCCCCCCCCCCCCCCCCCACTAGCATACCGGGGTGGGGGTGGGCAAGGGGACAGACTGCCCCCTAACAGCTTTTGACCCCCCCCCCCTCTATTTTTTTTGGAAAGACAAGTATAAGCCTATTTAAGTGTGCCACCCCTTTCTTTTATAACATATAACCTTTTTTGAAATTCATATTTTGCTTGTCAGAGAATTATGGAGGAAAACTGGACCTCATCAAATCTGGTAACCCCCGCCCCACCCCCCGAATTTTGGAGGAGGAAAAAAAATTCTCGAAGGGCTAGCTAAAAAAATTCCCCTCTCTCCCCCATTTTCATCAAAATCTTCTTTCACCTTTCCTCATCTTTTTTCTTCCCTCCCCTTTCTCTCTCTCCCTCTCTCTCTCTCTCATACACACACCTCGATCACACGTCCTGGTTCATTTTGGAGGGGAAAAAAATCTTGGAGGGCTGGCTAAACCCCCCCCCCCAAAAAAAAAAAAAAAAAAAAAAAAAAAATCATAAAATCTTCTATTTCACCTTTTCTCATCTTTTTTTCTTCCCTCTCTCTCTCTCTTTTTTATCTCTCTCTCTCTCATACGCACCTCGATCACACCCCCATCTCCATATGGTTCATGTCATTGATATAACGTGAGAGGACCTTTATCATGTTCACATGCAAATTTTCAATAACAATTATCTTTCTTACAATCAAGATTTAAGGTGCAATTTTATGCACACGTCAATTCGGGAATAGTTAGATTTTCTCACTTTTTAATGAATATTTTTGTACATGCAGAAATGATAACAGTCTTTAGAGATGTTTAGACATTGTATTACTTCTTAAATAAACCCATCATTTATCTCCAGTCATACTCTTTCATGAGTTCTATTACAACTGACTTGACAGTAGTACAAATATGTACATGCATTAAAAAATGAATTTCAATATAAATGAATCATACATTATTAATTTCAATCCCTATATTCAAGAGGTAAATTATTGAATTTACACTGGAGAAATAGATACTATTAACTTTTTACCACTACACCCCACAAAAGAAGAAATAATAAAAGAAATAAATGACCATCTAATTTCCATGTTCAATACGCACACCATGTTACTCTTGAAAAACAGATAATGTGAGTCTTTAAACGAAGAACCTTGATGGGAGGAATTTTAATTTGTTTACAAATTAAAATTCCTCCCATCAAGCTTCTTCGTTTACTAACCATTGTCTACGGCGGACTGTTGAATATTAATGAGTCAGAAAGAAGAGGATCTTGGGTATTTGATTCCAGTTCATCGTAACTTGGCCGTGAACCAGAATAGCCTGGTGGTTAAGTCGCTGCCCGGAAAGCAGTAGATGACAGGTTCGAATCCCGCTGGTTCCAATTTTTTCTGACTTGTGTTTTTCATTACAGATCGAGCATACGATCTTTAACACTGGGAGTAAAACGCCTACAAATTTGTTTACAAATGTGAGTCTTGTTGACACTTCTAAGAAATATAAATCAAATGATTCATCTTCCTTTTAGTTGGTACATGTATATTGCATATTAATAGTATTAAAAGTCTAACTAAAAAGGGGGCGGGAGAAACACACACGGAGATCTAATTCTATAGTTTGAATCTAATTAACAGGGATGCCAATTAGAATTGATAAAAAAGTGGGAAAATCATCTAGAATGGGCCCTTGGGTACTACATAAACAGTGGTTTTATATGGCTAAAATTATGTTGAAAAAGTAGGAATTGCTACTTTTGTCTGAACAGTGGCATCCCTGAAATAAAGTGTTGAATAGTATCGATTTTCTCTGAAGATCAATAATAGAATAGTAATTAAATTAGCACAAATTCACAGAATCAGTTAATTATTATTATTAATTTGTTATACATGGTGAGAAGATTTAATAAAGGAGAGGCCAAGTGGCTGTGGCAGTGCTTATCTTTATTTCATTAGGGGCCATGTAATGTCACTAGGTCACATAGAAGAGGAAGACCTCTTCACAATAACGAGCTACTACACAAAATGGCTGCATGTGACTGCAACATTTCACATGGGGAGGGGGTGGGTAAGATGGTTAAGATATAATTGAAGAACTTTAACAGGGACCGCGGAACGGTGGGGGGGGGGGGGGGGGCTGCAGCCCCCCACCTTTTTCAGTAAACACGTGCAAACGTACGGCAGTGCAAAAAATGTGGCATTACACGCAGCCCCCCCCCCCCCCCCACTAAGCCCTCCACTTTCCAAGACGTTCCGCGGCGCCCGTTTAAAACTCCTTTCCGCCATTCTAATGATGCATATTAGACTGGAATCCAGGTATGATTTCAATATGAAGAAATTTAGAAGTTTATCAAAGCAGGGGTCTATTTCACTGATGAGTTGAAGTAGAAATCCATGTCTGTTGAAAGAAAAGAGGAAAGAGTTTAGAAAATAGCATCCATTGTGTATTTTATAATTTAGCAAGCAACAATTAGAATTTGCAAAAAGACTGAAATTTAGAGTTTCCTATTAATAGTTAACATCGACTCTTTAAATGATATTAATATAATAATAAGTGGGAATTCTCAAAAGTATTTAAAGAGGAAAACAGTTTTTCCAGTTGGACAGATAAAATTTTCAAGGCTATTCAAAAGAAACTAAATGAGTAAAGTCACAAGAAAATGGCTTCTTAAACCAAAAAGTGTGTACCTTGATTGTATTGAGGTACTAATAACAACCAGGGGCGTTGATTATGGGGTGGTAAGTGGGCAGTAGGAGGGCAAATAATATAGTTTTGTCCCCCCCCCCAAAAAAATAATTATATTTCCCTGACTCATGTTACCTTGGAGAAGCTGGCAATTAAGAGGCATTGAAAGAATCATGAAGGGTGCTATTAGGCTGTTTTGCCCCCCCCCCCCCTCCGAAAAACACATTGCTGATAGCAATCTTACTCTTAAAGCATATGCCTACCATGCAAAACTGAAGCAGCTAAGTAGTAATTGTTCCTCTCAGAATTTGTCTTCATTCTCAGTAGGTAAGCATTCCTCTTCATCACCATCTGTTGTAGAATAGATGAGGTAGAGAAGCATTACCCTGTATTAAGAAAAAAAAATCACACAAACACTCATCCTCACCCTCTTCATCTTTTCAAAGAGGAGACTAACTACAATAGATTTATGGACTGTAATCAATAGTGTCATATTTGGCCCTAACATTACTACTACTACTACTACTACTAACAATAATAATGATCATAATGATAACAATAATAATGAAAATAATAATATCATCAATAACATACATTCACCCATCTTATTTTGTTTTGTTTCTGTTTGCAGGAATTAATGAAATGTTAAATGTAATAATTAAGGGTCTAAAATTTGTATTTATGACATCCCACTGAACATCCCTTAAATATATCATAATTGATATTCAAAGACAGTAAACAGCTAATTTCATATTACACTGAAAACAGATCTCAGTGGCGGATAAAGGAAAAATGACAAATGAATTGTCCATTCCTCAGAAAAAAGAAAAAAAATTGTTTTGGTTGGACAATGTTAACTAAAAATGCCACTCTTTATTGTGAACACATCATCACCCCCCCACCCTCCCTCCCCAGTTAACTGATCCTGGATCCACTACCACCACCAGACCTAGTCTATAATTTTTAGCTGTAATAGGTATAGGCCTAGGTCTAACTAGTTAGGTCTAGTCCCTAGCCCAGGGATGCTGCCACGAACGCTATGCGTTCAGGCTGTCGCAGTAAGGTCTAGACTTACCTGTTTATTTCTCATGTCTCATCAAGTAGGACTTTCCACTTCATCCGGCACCTCCAACAGTTGTTAAGTTATGTAAGGAGACCTAGTAGATCTTCAAGTAGATCAGCCACAGGTTTGTTCCTTGCCATGTTTATCTGATGGAAATCAAAGTCAACATGAATGAGACTAAAAGTCTAGTGAATGCAATACTGAAACAAAGGCCATCCAGCTATTTAATACTCAGGGGAGATTTATTACCTCTTTAAAAAGGCCTTTGATTCTGGTCTATAATCAACACTAATATGTACCCCCTTCTCTCTCTCTCTCTCTCTTGAAATGTAAAAAATATAAAACCTCATCACCATGATGCTAGCCTAGACCGAAATTTCTCTCTCGTTCGGTCTAGATCATTAGATGCTTGCCTAGCTAGCCTTGGCTCAACTTTAGAAGAAAAAAGTGGGCCAAAGCTCATCTAACATTAGTACACCTAAGCAAATTAACTTTTACTAAGAACCACTACGTTAATATTACAACCCTGCATTACCAAACTCTGTACATGTACACAAAGTAAACCTTGACCTGGACTGGTCTCTGGAAAATACTAGTATCAACATGAAACCCCCTCTTCATTCTCAAAAAAAAAATCCTGACAAGAACAGCCTACGCTACAGAATCAGTTAATTAGAAAGGGTCTCACCTGGGCCCTTTGTCTTTCAGAATATAACGGGGTCTATGCGTCTACATCTAACTTAGATAACCAAATCATCGAAATACAGACTAAGTTCGATCTATTTCGAGGTTTACGAAATCTGTCAGCCATTGGCATTGACATCAATCAATAGATCATATCGAAACGTATCTAGATAGTCCCGCCCGAAAGTCGGGTAAGCCGTCACGAGTGACAGGGTGGTAAGGGGAATCGAGCTGCAACATTTAGCTCATGACGATGAAATTGAATTGAAAGTTCGAGAGTAGATTACACATTGTTTCATGACATACAGCTCGGTAGAATCCTTCAAAATGTAGAGAAATTGAAACAGATTACTCACAATGGCAGAAACTTGTTATAAATATAATCTAATTTTCGAAAATTAAGCATAAATACAGGTGTACTCACTCTAAACTTTCCAAACTTTTTTTACTTTGTGCGGGTGACGTCAAATTCACAGCGGAAGTGACGAAGAGAGGTCAAATCGTCCCTTTTCAATCACATTCATATTCATAAGGTCCGGTCCAATCAAAGTTTGATAAATCGAGTATGCAAAACAAAAATGAATAATGCATAAGGAGTTTCTCGATACTTTTCGATATTTTCTTGGTATTGGGGGCTTCGGGAAAATGAAATGTTACCAAATGGGCGTGGCCGAATCAGGGCCGAATACGCTTAGCCTGAATGGTGACGCTACAGCTTATATGCAAATGAGGGAAATCCGCGGGTGCTACCTTTCCGTCTATAAGTTTTAATTTGTCTATGGTTTTAATTTGTCTATGGTAGAGGTCACGCACTTTCAATTGACTATTCGTAGAGGTCACGCACTTTCATTTCGCGCGTACCCAAATATTGATAACGCATTGTGACTCTGTTAAGCCCGCCTCACACTGTGCGATTTTTCAAGCGATCACTTGCGATGCGATGCGATGCGATGCAAAGCGATATCGCAGGCCATCGCTTGCTACCACAGGATCTGCGATTCATGTCTCACACTGTGCGATTTTAGCATTTCGCGCATGCGTACTTTATTAATGATAACGCGATTTGTGGTGGTATTGACTGACACACGTAAACAAAATTCCTAAAACTTGAAAGGTAATTATGTTTTTTTAAATAAAAATGACATGAAACGCATGTGTAACGAATGTGTAGCCTATGTAGTAATTGAAATTAGTATAGAGACTTATAATTAGAAATGAGGTAACCAACATTTAGGGGAGAGATACATTTTTATTCTATGTAAAGTTAGATGGATTGGAAAAGAAAAGATGAACTTCGGGTTATAGTTATTTAGTTAATCGAGTTATTTTTTCCCCGACATCCATTTGACTTCTCTTGAACTCTGTTTATTTTGGATTCACCGATTTGTTGCTTTTTTCTTGGCAGAATGAAATATTGATAATATGAATCAGGGGCGGGTCCAGGATTGAGTAAAAAGAGGGGGCACGCAAATGAAAGTTTGTCAAAAAGTAGACCCTAAAGTAGACCCTATTTTTTTGGTTCTCGCCAGCTTCTCGAAAAGTTGCTCAGTGGAGGGGGGGGGGGGGGGGGGGGGGGGCCACGAATTATCGCCAAACCTTCAAAATTCGCTCAGTAAGAAAATGGCGGATCGTCTATGGTCAAAATGCATACTTTTCTTCAAAAGGGGGGGGGGGGGGGGCACGGGCAGAAAGTGCCCCCCCCCTCCGATCCGCCAATGATTGAATTATAATAGAATCAGTTCATTTTTTAATTAAGCGGTGATCCGGCATTTGCTGCTTCGGTGACAATTGCTCTGGGCGTTATTTCATCAGAAGTATGGGTTTAATAGGGTAATGGTTTCCGAGCATTCATCTTTTTAAAATTTTTTATTTGTCTTCTGTTTGATTGTCAGGTATTTTCTGTGTGTGCCCGCCCTTTAAAAGTTTGTGCCCTGATCTTTGCCCCTCCCCCGTTCTCTATCTATATCATTCTTTCTTTGCTTCTCTTATCTTTTCTCGAATCTCCACATCACTTTCTCTCTACTGTCCCCGCTATTGCTCTCTTAATATTTTCAATGACTATTAGAACTATAATTATCTCCACCCCTCCCCCCCCTCTCTCTCTCTGGAACTCTCTCACATCCCCTCTCAGTGAACAATATTCACATAGGACTGAGTGAAACACCGAGCTGTTAGTGACATATGTATCATGCATCTTTATTGGAGACGTGCTGAATATCCCTTACAATAGCAAGATGAAAGCTGCATGTTAAAGAGAAGTTACTCTATTTTATGGGAAATACAAATGAAATGATTTTGATAAAAGAAAAGAAAAGAGAGAAAGAAAGAGAGAGAGAGAGAGAATGTGCTTACAGTGAGTCAAGCATAGTTCCAGTAAACACACAGGGTCCATTTTCCTGAAATGAAAACACAACCCCACCTCTGTGTATGTATACATTTTAACAAACAAACCATGTACATTACATTGAGTGGAATATCTGCTTAATAGCAAATCAATACCTCAAAAAACATTACCAATATTATAACAAATATTAGTATACAAATTACATGTATATGTATAGTTACATATTGTCTATCTGGGGGAGTATTTCAATATTTGTCATTGTCAACCATTTTTTACTTGTTTTATGCACATGATCTTAAATAGTATCTTAACACAAATTAGCTATACAAATATAATATCATTTCTTGATCAACATTTACATAACATGTATATTCACTTTCATGAGAACACACCATATATAATCGTAGATCCAGTATTAAATAAAATTCCTTCATATGTTTCTGTATCCTTTTCCCCCTCTCTCACGTTTTTCATTCTTGCCTTTTTCATTATCAATGATTCGAAAATATCAAATTACATTTCTGCACAAACATGATATAAGCAATCATATCTTATGTTGACATTTGGAAAGCACTTTTTTGAGGTCTTCTATTAGAGCGAAACTCTAAATAACCCAAATAAGGTACAAGCGGGTGAATAATGTTGAGTGGGTTTTGTGTTTTTTCTTTCTGCTAGAAACCAAATTGGAAATTGATGACATTTAACAAGTTGTATAAAAATATTCAGTTGTTTGTTGAAGTTGTGAATCGAATATGTCATAAAGAAAATGTGAGAAAATTACAATGCCCCGACCGGGATTCGAACCCGGGACCCTGGATTACATGACCAGTGCTCTACCATCCTTGGTATGGATGTACCCCCTACGCTCGATGGAAAGAGAGGGGCTATATGTGAGATTGTTACTTTGCTTCGACGGGAGCCCGGATAGCTCAGTTGGTAGAGCACTGGTCATGTAATCCAGGGTCCCGGGTTCGAATCCCGGTCGGGGCATTGTAATTTTCTCACATTTTCTTTATGACATATGACATATTCAATTTACTTCAGTCCTATCAATTATGATATTTAAAGGTCCCCTTTTATGGAATTACAAAGGAACTTCATTTAATAGACTTTTTTACTGTGAATCCAGATCTGTCAATCATATTACCTGAATTCCATTCATTAATCTGTAACCTTGAAAATAAAAAAATAACTGGGAACGCCCCTAAAAATTTTGGAAAATCGGTCCAGCGATCGATGACGTCATGTGACGTCACCCACAGAACGCTCGACTCACACAAGCTGGATCAGTATCGATGTGTGTGTGTTATGGCTATTGAGCTTCGTGTAGTTCCCTTCGACTTCGTGCCATTTCAGCCCTTCATTTTTAGCTTTTTAAAGACAAAATCCTACATCAACGATGGCATCATCTTCTTCAGCCAGGACACTTATTCAGGATCAGATATATCTGATTTGGAGCATCAAGTCCCAGAAGAAATTGAAGAGGAATTAGGGGCCCGGCCGTATACTATGTTTGAGCCAGACATGTCGGATTCTGGGCAAGATTCTGATGATGACAGAGACGTCCTGATTTTAATAACGGAGAGGATATCGACGGGAGACAAAATTGGTAATTATTTTTTGATAATAAATTACCGATTAAAGTTTAATTCACGCATATCCACGTATTATGAATCTTGTTTACGCTTGCAAATTGCCCGAGAGGCTGAGCTGATACTTCGCTGATCGAGGCAGTGAGCTCGATGTGCGCAGGGCCGGGGTACACCCCGCGCTGTTTGGTTGTTCGCCTGCTGACCCTGCCTGGGCTTGCGCTCGGGCAGTTTTACTGGTGCATGGGGTGGTAGCGTTTGATTCTAGTAAATTCTAACATTGATATCCAGAAAACTCTTAGCTCTCCTGTTATCTTGCTTGTTTTCTTTGTGCTGCTACACTAAGTAAGTGTAGGTACCGTTATAGTTGACAATAGATATGATCTTCTTCTTCTTCTTCTTCTTCTTCTTCTTCTCCACCCAGGGTTTCATCCAGTGTGTCTGGAGCGGTATGTGATGGAAACTGCTTACTAGCTATCTGTATCGGCAGCAGTATGGCGGACAGGCAAGGCAGGATGCAACTGAAAATCAGTGAGTACACCATATTTTTTGTTTTAATCCTTACTGCAGTATTCCTGTATTATATAAAGCAGTTTGGATGCAATATGCCAATTTGGCTCCTTATTTAATATTACGATATTCTATAAAATAATGTTTTAGCCTTAATGTAAATAGAGGAAGATTATTCTATTTGCAGTGTACATGTATTTTCTTGTCCTATGTGCAGATTAACGTTTGTTTCCTCTTTCCCCATCACAACATTTTACACTGCGATGTTGACAACTAAATTATTAGCTAATCTTCTATTGTTTATTTGTGAAGTTCAAAGTAAAAGTTACCTCACTATCACCTACATCATAGACTACACTGTGCATTGTTTTGAAGTTGTCTAATCATAGTTTCCTTTGTACTCTTAAAAAAAAAATCTTTTATAGGAAAGCCAGGCAGGGCAGGACGTGTTCCTCTCCCATCTTGTGCCGTGACAAGAATCCGTGCAGCATTTCCATCAGAACCATCGGCGGATCCAGGGGGCACAGCTGACCCGGTCCCCCCCCCCCCCTTTGGAAGAGAAGTATGATTTTTTTTGTTGCTTGTCAGGGAATTATGGAGGGGAAACTAGACTCCAATAACCCCTTATTGAGCGATTTTTGAAGGTTTAGCGATCAGAATAGAACAGGGGCGTAGACCTACATACAATTTTGCTGTTTTCCCCCAACCTTGTCAAGATCTATGTTTACAGAAAAATATGGTTTACTTCCACCTTATTACTGAGATTTTTATTACTGTTCTAAGATTTTCAAAGATATTTTTTTTAAATTGGAAATATTCCCTGCATTTTACCTCTTTAGGGTATTTTCTTTTCAAAGTTTACTGTATGTATATATATTTTTTTAACCTTTGCAAAAAATCAAAAGGGAGGGCAGCTCTGTGGAACTTTAATTTAAGCTATGCAACCATTATTCTCATACTTTTTTTTACTGGGGCTTGGATATGACATGCACAAATCTCAACATTAAGTAAAGGTGATAGTAGAATTGAACATTTTAAAAATATTTATGTATCAGAACTGTTGTTCCATCAGTGTAAACATTTACACAAAGTCATTATTTGAAAGAAAAAAAATATTCAGTACTAATGACTGGCAAACATCTTTTTTTTAATCGGGTCATTCATGTGATCATCATTTACGTTTGCTTCACATCATATTTCTTTTCAAATTGACATTATTTTTTCTACAGATTTTTTTTTTCTTCTTTCATTTGATTTATTGTATTTATTATTATGTACTGATATATGTTGGTCTAGTTGTTAACTTGATAATGCTTAGATAGCATATACATTTATCATGTATATAACTGTTTATAAGAAATGTTAAAAATGCTAGTACATAATTGTTCAGTCTATCTTTTCATGATATTTAATTCCTATACATGGATATCAGTTTTCCTGAAAGTTGGGTTTATTACATGAGGGTGTGCTACACTGTGACAATGTGGTAAAAATGTTATTGCTGTTTTTGCTTCAAGTATCAGAGGAAAAGAGTAGTCTAGGAGGCTTATTTTGAATTGAATATTCATTTTCACTGTCAGAAATAAAATTGGAATTGGGTAACTGAGTTCACATCTAAGTATTTGCCCAGAGCATTTTTTGTAATGGATGTTGTAAAGATGCATGTATCTCAGTCAAGAATGATAACTCTGTTGTTAATGGCATATGAGGTCTGTTATTTTTTATGGCATTTGTTGTTTAATTTGTTAATGAAACACACTTTGGAAGCTAATCAGTTTTGTTTGTTTTGTTTTGTTATGTTTGTTTGTTTTTTTTTTGGGGGGGGGGGGGTGGGGGTGGGCATTCTCCTATTGAATTTTTGATGTTCAATTGTAAGACAACCATTTCCTGGATACATCTATATCTACATTTCTCCAGAAGTAATAATATATTTCAAATCAATTGAATATTTTTGTCATCTCTGGAAGAGCTCAAACACATTTACTATGCAAGGCTTGTCGTGAATGAAACTAACAATTGAAAAGAAAGGTGTGAGTGCGTGAATGAGATCAAAACCAACAATTGGCAGAATGGAAAAAGAAAAAAAAGAGATAAAGTTGAGAGGAGATGTGTGTAATTGGAGAATATTGGGCAAAAAGAAGGAGAAAGGGAGACAGAAAGCACAAGAGAAGAAATAGTGAAAAAGAGAGGGAATCACTGGGGGAAAAAGGGAGAGATAAAAAAGTTGAGGGAAGATGTGTGAAAGTGGAGAATTTTGGCATAAAGAGGGAGAAATGGAGGGAAAGCACAAGGGAAGAAATAGAGAGAGAGGGAATCATTGGGGGGAAAAAGGGAGAGATAAAAAAGTTGAGGGAAGATGTGTGAAAGCGGAGGATTTTGGGCATAAAGGTTGAGAATTTTGGGCATAAAGAGGGAGAAATGGAGGGAAAGCACAAGGGGAGAAATAGAGAGAGAGGGAATCATTGGGGGAAAAAGAGATAAAAAGTTGAGGGAAGATGTGTGTAAGTGGAGAATTTTGGGCATAAAGAGGGAGAAAGGGAGGGAAAGCACAAGAGAAGAAAAGGTGAAAGAGAGAGAGGGAATCATTGGAAAACAGATTTGAACTACATGTATAAGGTAGAGAAGTAGGAATCAACCTGTAACTGTTATGTATACCCCTTTTTCCTGCCGAAGGAGTGGGGGGGGGGGGGGGGGTTGTAGGTTGAAAACTGCCCGTTACACTTTCACTACATTCAGGGTGGTAACAAAAATCAATATATTATACGGTGTAAACTTAGTATAACGAGGTCCTTGGGACTATTAAAATTACCTGGTTAAATCCAGAATCTCGTTACATCTTCTTCTTCTTCTTCCAGTCTGGTACAGACCGCCGCTGGCGTATTATCGTACCTTGTGCTTGTCGAGTGCCGAGTGTACAGTGCAAGTAAAAATTGCTCTACAATCAAACTATGTGCAGCTAAAAAACAGTCCTGAAGCTCAACGGAGCTTCACATGTTGCACCTTCTGCTTGAAGAGCTCCAAGGAGGTGCAGTTGACAACAGCAGGTGGCAGGGAATTCCACAGTCTGATAGCGTCTGGGTAGAACGTTGTTTGGTACAGGTGAGTTCTAGCAAAGGGAACCCTGAACTTATGTGGGTTCCCGCGGGTCTGTGGGCCAGCAACTGGGATGAAGTTGGTGACAGGAGATCAACCAAACCATGAAGAATGCTGTAGACCATGTACACTTTCTGTTGCGCCCTCCTCTCTTGTAGACTTATCCAGTGAAGATGTTTCAGCATTGTGGCTACGCTGCTTGTGCGCCGATAGTCACCCAGGACAAAGCGGGCATATCGACGTTGAACCATTTCCACCTTTCTAATGTTCTCTTGGGTAGATGGGTCCCATACCGTTGCAGAATACTCCATCACAGGGCGTACCAAGGTCTTGTAGAGTAATGCCTTTGTCTTCGGAGGGCAGGCTCTCACGTTTCTCTGCAGGAAGCCTCGAACTGAGTTGGCTTTCTTGGTTGTCACATGTACATGGTGATTCCATTTCAGGTTACTCTGTATGTTGACACCCAAGTATTTTACAGAATCTGTTTCTTGTAGCTGCTCTCCGTGGATGAAGTATGGAAAGGATGTCTGAAACATTTTCCTTTTGTTAGAGACATGCATGATGTGGCATTTCTGCGGGTGGAAGTGCATCAGCCAGTCTTTTTCCCATTCCTGGAGGTTGTCTAGGTCTTTTTGAAGGCTCTGGGCATCTTCCTCACTCTTCACCGTCCTGTACAGGATGCAGTCGTCTGCGAACAATCTTGCCGTGGACTTGGGTGATATGCAGTCAGGAAGATCGTTGATGAAGAGAAGGAAGAGAAGAGGTCCGACGACGCTGCCTTGCGGAAAGCCCGAGAGGACAGGAGAGGTGTGAGAAATGCAACCATTGAGTAGAACCCTTTGAGAGCGACCAGTGAGGAAATCCTTAATCCAGTTATGGGCTTTACCACGGACTCCATAGTAGTGGATTTTATGCAAGAGTCTTCCATGCGGGACCTTATCAAAAGCCTTTGATAGGTCTAACAGAATAACGTCAATCTGGTCCTTTGAGTCGACACTGCTAGTGAGATCTTGGATGGTGAGAAGGAGTTGAGATGTGCAGGATCTTCTCTTGCGGAAACCATGCTGAGCATCTGACAGAATGTGGTGATCATCAAGATGCTCATGGATGCTTGTGCAGACAATATGCTCCAGAGTCTTGCAGACGATTGATGTCAGCGACACAGGCCTGTAGTTGACCGCCTTGCATCTCTCACCTTCTTGAAGATAGGGACAACATCTGCATTCTTCCAGTCCATGGGAACCACGCCCTGATGTAGTGAGGCCTGGAAGAGCATAGTCAACACTGGTGTTATTTCCAATGACAGCGCCTTGAGAAGTTGTGCAGGAAGTCTGTCTGGTCCGGTAGCCTTGTGGATCTCAAGAGCAGACAGTAGCTTGTGTACCCCAGCTGGGGAGATCACGATGTCATCCATACCAGGAAATGGACTGGGTCGCTTATCCTTCAATGTTGACATGTCTTCATCCCTGTTGAATACTGATGTAAACTGCTGATTCAGGATATCGGCCTTCTCTTTGCTGTCTGAGTGTGTCTTCCCATTGATGTCTTTCAGTGGAGATACTCCAGTGTTATCATTCCTCTTACTGTTGATAAAGCTCCAGAATCGTTTGGGTTTGTAGTGGAGTCAGGGCTGATGATATTGCTGATGTACTCGTTGTACGCCTGCTTGCAGGTTGCCTGTGATGACCTCTTAAGCTGATGGTATTTGCTGAAATCCTGACGTCTGCCAGATGCTCGAGCGCGATTGAAGGCCCGCTTTTTCCTTCTCGAGAGCCGTTTCACAGACCTTGTGACCCACGGTTGGCTGAAGCGACAAGATGTAGTTTTCGCTGGAACATGGGTGTCCATGATGTTCAGTAGACTGGTCTTGAAACAGTTCCACATCTCATGCACTGAGCTCTGTTCACTGTATGTGTTCAGGAACTGTTGTTGAAACAGGCGACAATCTTGTTTCATCTCCTTAAGGCTAGCCTTCTTCCACAGATACACTTTCCTCTTCACTGGCTTGCAACGCTTTGCAGTAACATCTGACTCAACCCCTACGATGTCATGATCCCCGAGGCCTGGGAGAAGGGTGCATTTGTTCATCAGTGTTGGCCTGTTGGTTAAGAAGAGATCAAGTAAGTTGTCTCCTCGTGTAGGGAAGGAAACCATCTGCTGTAGGTTGCAGTTCTGGACCATATCTAGGAACCGGTTGTTAACAGGAGCTGGGTTGTTATGTCCATTCACGCTCAAGTCTTCCCAGTTGATGTCTGGTAGGTTGAGGTCACCACCTATCCACAAGACAGACTTCCTATTCTGGGCGGATATCTCCTCAACCGTTGAGCAGATATTGTCCATGTACTGTGCATCAGTGTTGGGAGGGCGATAAAGGGCTCCAACGATGAGGCTCAAGCCTTTACCAAATTGGAGCCTGATGAAGACATGCTCTCCTAAGGTTTGCACCTGAATGATGTCATACACCAGGTCACAACGTACAGCGAGTAGTACTCCTCCATAGCCATCTTCTCGATCTTTTCGCACAACGCTGAAGCTTGGTGGGAAAATCTCAGAGGTGGAAATTGAACTGCTTAGCCAGGTTTCTGTCCCTATGATGATGCTAGGATCTGTTGAGTCAATGAGTACCGCCAACTCTTCTTTCTTGTTTCTTACACTCTGGAAGTTAACATTGAGTGCCTTCAAACTCCGCAACTTTTGTCGTTCCTTCTCTGCTCTCCTTTTCCTGTGAATTAGAGGGGAGGATGTGTGCTGCGGTGAGCCAAATGAAGAGCTGTTGCTGGTGTCAAGGTTGGTGTTGCTAGGTGTGATGTTGTCACTAATTGAGTCCAATGTTTCAAAGGTGTTTGATGTTTCGAGTTGAGTCTGATCAAAAAGACTGCTAGAGAACTGTGGCATACCGCATTTCACACATTGCAACGAGACATTGGGTTAATGAAGGGCGTCATACACCTGCGTCGACATACCCATGCACTCAACATGGTACCACCCATCGCAATCATCGCAAGCTACACCACGTTGCTTCCAGGTCACTGCTCGAGAACATATCTGACATGGATATTTCGGAGTTCTTGGTCCTGGGTTTGACTCGATATCAGAAGCGACGGAGAGTAGAAGAAAAGTCAAATACAGCAGGGCGTGCTTCTTTCCATACTGTGGTAAAGAAACGGTACATCCTCTGGTTCTTCGGCTAGATGTACAGGCT
Source organism: Heliocidaris erythrogramma (assembly GCA_025617745.1). Classification (NCBI taxonomy): domain Eukaryota; kingdom Metazoa; phylum Echinodermata; class Echinoidea; order Camarodonta; family Echinometridae; genus Heliocidaris; species Heliocidaris erythrogramma. The sequence goes on along the minus strand of CM046870.1, from coordinate 41,132,559 downwards.
GACCAGTAGAGACTTTCTTCAATCCATGAGCTGTGTGTAGATGTTGAAGGATTTCGAGGGTGCTGCAGTTGTGACAGGTCTTGAGCGATAAAATCCTGCTCTGCTCTGAAAGGCTTACGCATCGATCGGCTGTGATGGATGCTGATGATTGCAGATGCCAACATGAGCCAAAAGAAATAGTCTGAGGGACTTGACATACTGACAATTGATATCAGGCAGCGGATAGCATGTAAGCATCTTTTACAGACTCAAAAATTACATCAAGAACATTATAAGAAGCACTAAAGTAAATCAAGACCTGTATTGTCCACCTTGCATAAAAACATCAGGGTCAATTGTGGAGCTAGACCATCTTCAAAAGTCCATGAGGCAAGATGGAGAAATGTCAAGATATCTGAAGACACACAACATGACGCAAGGGTGCAGGTATGGGACTGGCTTGCTCAAAGTTCCCAAAAAGGTCCATATCCAGGTGAGAATGCAATCAGTAAAAATCTATGCAATCCTGCACAAATAATCCATGAAACCCTATCCTAATGAGGCTTCGGGTGTTAAACAGCAACAAAAGTGAGTAAAATCACAAAATATTCCAGTAAAGTGTTAGGAAAATGAGATTTAAAGCAACAATACTATCCACTGTACACTCAGCGCTGACATTACACCCAGGCTACATAAGTTTAAAAAAAAAAAGAATATAAAAAGTTGAGACCAAAATATTGCCTTGTTATATCAGGAATACTGTTGTATCAGACCTCTTTATACTGAGTTTCCACTCTACCATGATAAACATTTTTATAACACTCTTTATGGAGAAAGATCTTTTTCTTCATCAAGAACAAAAAAAAAAATCATTTTTAATAGTAAAGACCAATTGAGAGAGGTGCTTGTGAGGTAAAGCTCAGAGTCGCCAAATTTCATATTATTGATACATGTATGATCAAACTTGTTTCAGGGACGGCCTCTTCTTGATGCCATACGCAGCCCCGTGCTATCGACGAAGTCCTCCGCACAAAAGTGCTCGGAGCACACAACACTGTGCTCACTCGGCCCCTTCCAATGGGCGCGAGTTAATTTTACTTTTGCGGTCCATTTCCTTCTTATATTTGGGTCTTTAGGGAATAAATGTAGACTGACACCCTCCTTTGTGGTGTTACTGCAACCTGCAACAACGCAGCGTTGCGGCATACTTCGCTTTAGAGGTGGTTTTCGAGGTGGTATGCACAACAACAAGTTAGTTTGCACATGCAATACATAGGCAATATTGTAAACAAGGATCGGCAATGTCGGTTTGTGACGTCACACGTCAATCATGCTCGCGGAACGAGAATTCGGGGTTTAAAAGACTGTTTTGGACATGAATACCTGGGGGAAATATTATTTTAAAAATATCTTGATACGTATTTATTGCAAACGGATGTGATTTTTCAATTTAGATGAGATGCATGTACAAAATACCAAGAATTATAATTTCATAACAGGGGACCTTTAAGTTGTGAATCCTTATTTATATAAATATTCTGATAATGAATGAAGAAAAAAAATCGACAATTATTTATCAAGTCTATAAACATGTTTTTTGAAATACAGTTTATACATACATAATAGTTATCCTATTATTAAATATGAAATACAAATCTTGTATTTTGGCAGAGTGATTCCAATAAACCCAAATTTAAATTTCATTTCACAAGATTGTTAATAATTGTTAATCATTATTATACTTGTCTGATAAATGTAAAGAATTACAATTCACACTTTCTTTTTATAGCAGAGGCTAAACAAAATGCATTGCATAGAATGCCTTACAGTCATATAATACAAGATTGTATGAAGGAAGTGCAAGCACACTAGAATATTTTTTTTCTTCTTTTAGCAATACAAACAGAAAAGAAATTCAGTAATTATTAAAAACCTGTAACATGTAATGAAACAAACCATAGTTTACCCCCCCCCCCCACAAAAGAAAAATACATGTAATTGAAAGACAATCATTTTGATAAGGCAATTTTGTTTTCCCGTGCTCATGCATGGACTTGGTGTTGTTTTTGTTTTTTTTTCATTTGAATCACAACTAGCTGAGACAGAGAGTTGTGCTATTAGATGTTGTTCCTGATTGTACATTTATTTCATGGATTCTCAGTAGTTCACATGATTTGTTGAAAATAAAAACGTTTCATCTCCCAATTTTCACATAACTACATTTTTCAAATGCAAATTTTGCTTGAATCATCAATATATAGTATACTGTATAACAAACAATACAATTATCATATAATAGAAAGGTTTCCGTTCTAAAAAGGGAGGCACAATGCACATTTTTCTTCCAAAAAGGGTGGGGGTACGGGCCGGATGTGCCCCCCCCCCCCCTCCCCTAAATCTGCCACTGCTTCTGTTAGCTATGATTGCACCAATGTTTACAAGTGGGTTTTTACCGACACATATTAATCAGACATGATTATTTACTTTTGGGAATAGACATGCCATCTGAAAGACGGGGTTCAGTTTTAAACCAGGGTCCGTCAAAGTTGGTTTGGAGGCTGTTGATCAGGACAGTGGAATCGTCTCCAAATAGTTGGAGCCAGGGGGTATAGGCTTCACCATATGCTGGCTATGTCACTGTCTGTGTCAAAAAAACCTTTAGTATAGGAAAGCCTTATGAACTATGAGGGGTCAAATCTGGATATTGAATTATGCCGATTGACAAAGTTTTGTGCCTGCAAAGTAATTTAACTGTAAAGTTAGTAATGACAATTTGAATAATAACTAGAATCTCACTATTTTCAGAGATTTCATGTCCACATACATAAAAAGCTTTGAATAATGTCTCAAGAACTAGTACCGATTTTCGAAAATCAACATTGCCCCATTTGTGAATGGCCCTATACTGATAGTTTGCATGCAGAAACCCTGGTCAGTTGTAAAAGAGTGTCTGCACTGTAAGACTACCATAGGCCATGTACTTTAGCTGCTCCTGACATGACCAGAAGGTAGCTGAATTAGGCTTCTCTCAAGACAATGATTTTCTGATTAAGTGTCAAATTAGGGTCTGTGTTTGCAGACTACTATGCTGACAACATAATTTCCAAGTGTGGGGGTGATTGGGGGGGGGGGGGGATTGAACAAAGAAAATACCACCTTCAATCCATATGATCTGAAGGAGACGGCTCAGATATTAATGGTTTGATGTTGTAAAAGTTCTGAGTAGGTATCACCAGGTATGGGATTGTGCTCCAAGTTGATTTCTTCAATGACAGACATGCCAAAGAGTTGCTTCCATCCAGATCTGCAAGTAAATTGAGGGATCAAAATATATGTTCTTATTTATCAACACATTTGCTTGAAATTCATGTACGGTATTTAATTTTTCATTGATAGAAAAACCAAAAGTATTGTCATTTCATTTGTTCTTATTAATATTCAAATATGGATTTTAATTTGTGAATCATGAAATTATGGATGCCAGTATTACTCAAACATACATGCAGGCAGATTCATGGGGTGAAGTGAAAACTGAAAAGGCCAACCCCCCCCCCCCCCACCCTTAGAGAAAAACAAAGACATAAAAGGGCTTTTTGAGGATTTTTTTTCCTGCAGCCCCCTTTTGGACTAAATAATGTTATAACCCTGGATGTAATTTACCTGGGAAGGGCTGGCAGCTGGATTCCAAAAATCATAATTACCGGGAATAAATAGGGAATTTTGTTTTGCTCGATACAAGACAGAAATCCAGCAAAGTCCAGCACAAGCTGAATTCATTCCTTATTATTCATGTATTCACATTTCATATTTATTCAGACATATGAGTGAGAAATAAGAGAACATACCTGTGATTTCATTGTCACTCAGATCTAAAATTCTGAGGGATGACAGTTCATAGAAACTCTCTGGCAAGGTGGATATTTGGTTGTGTGAGGCATTTATAGCTTCTATAGGATGGTCATCTGGTACATTAACTAAATCCATAAGTTTAGTAACACCTTTGATTACTCTACAATCAAACTCATTCTCACTGGTTTAAATCAGGGAAATGTAACTAAGAGTTAATTACATTTCCCTGCTTAAATCAAACAGCAAACAAATTATCAGCATTGTACTTGAATACACTTTACTGGATAGATGTTTGACAAAGAATAAAAACTGATTAAGAGATAAGATCCAGAATTTCTTTGCTTCGCTCAGCCTGAATGCAATACATTCAAAATAATTTTGTGCAATTGCAATTAAAATCAATGAAAATCTATTCATTTATAAAAATATGTTTTGACAGATTAAATCAAAATTAAGCATTTTATTTGAATGAAAGGTGTCGTCCCTCTGATATCTGTTGTGTTCATGTCATTTCTCTGCAAATTATACGACTATCTTTTTGAACTAAATTCAATCAAAATAAAAGAAACAAGACAAGGTAAAAGTTAAAAAAAAAGGAACCTGCATGACAAGTTATAATTTTCTTTAAAAGTCTGTTTTCAAAAACAATTCTTACTAGTAACTTTTCCAAGGCAATTTCTTTGACATTACAGTGCGTGCATTGTGGGAAAGATCGACGGTTGATAGCACTGCGTTTCTCATGAGATGGTATACTGCTTGCAGAACAGCTTCCAAGAGACAGCTTGAAAAATCCTATGAAAAGATAGTAAAATAAGTTTCAATTAGAAAATGAGCTATGCAAAAAAAATAAGGGGGGGGGGGGGGGGGGGACAAAAGCTAGAAACATGTTACAAACTTTCTTACATTCTTGACATCAGTAGCCAGCTTACTTGTGATTTATGACATTTTAAAATACATTCTTAACTTATCAATATGAATATTCTGAAACAAATAGTACAACATAATCATGATCATCTAAAGTAGATCTCACGATAACTTTCAAAGTATTAACATGTAGCTGTTGACTGCTGAATTCTCTTATTCCCTAAAGTTTGCTCAAAACTTGATACAGGACCCACCTGATTCCAGAAGGCAATGGGTTAAAGGGAGCGACAAGTCGCAATCTATGGGCGCTTTTACAGTTGGCTGCTCCTTTCTCTGGATCAAAGTTCAAAGCGACTTCAATTTATCGTGCGCAGCTAATAAAAGTTCGCACATTGACCCAAATTTGAGTAAACAAGATCACGCGTTCTTTATTCTAGTATTTGAATCTCATTGGTCGGTTGCGTATGGAGGGATTCGAGTTAACGATCGCGCGAGGAATCCGACAATAACATTCCTTCGGTAGCGCACGATTGGACCTGATTGCATCCGAATTTCCCCGAGTCAGGCCAACTGGTCAGGCCCATGGATTACGACTTGCCACTCCCTTTAACTGAAAAAGAGATTATGTTTGAATAATGGGAAGTAAAATACATTGCAGCTATAAAAGAATTTAAACACTTATTGTTATGTGAACAAGGTAAATGATACCCAAAACCTCACTTTCAGTCCTTACAAAATGAATAATGAAGAATTCTTTGATCCTTAATCATAAATTTGAGCAAAAACCTGAAATAAATTTGCTGTCATCTCAACTTTATCCAGCATGGTAAAGAATCCTAGAAGAGAGGGGAAATTTTGAAAAATATTATAGATCTAATACATCTATATATTGAAGGAAAAAAAATACCAACGAGAAAAGCAGCTACCTAAAATTTGTATGCTGTTTACGACGCATGTATTACTGATGGACATGGCTGCCGAGCCCATATCTCAGGGAAGTTGAGGTACCGAAACGAGGCAAGCGTCGGTCCAGCGCCCTGGGGGCCAAATAATTTTAATAACCGTACATACCGTACTTCTTCGGCCAGCTGCCAGCTGCAACTCTCTCTCTTCTAACTTAGACGAGTCAACTATGAACAACTTACATATTATTTATGTAAAAACATAGTTCCTCTTCTTGTGCCCACAACGTAGACTAGACCTAGATTACTAGTAGGCCTAGTACAACTCTTATCATAGCCCGACCAGACGGCGCGACAGGAATGTGTAGGGTTACTCTTGTCACTGCTTCTGCCGCTGTTGAGTGTACTTTGTGGGTTAGAATTGAGATGAAAGAACTCCGAATTTTGGGGGAATAAGGACCTTCAAATAGTAGTCCCTAAAAAAGTTAGAGGTCAGTAATATATGCATGGGATTTTTACATTTATTTATCTCTAAGTAATTTAGATCTAGGGCCTAGTAACTTTCTTTGTTTTACTTTACTATTAATTATACTAGGTTAATTAGATTCATTTTTAGAATTAGATTTAGAGTTACAAAGTAAGTCAAACAAAGCATCCCACAAATTAGTTAATCTTCATGATCTTAGGCCTAGTCTAGATAATTATAATGTACAAATGTGTGCATCAGACTTCAAGTTCTGGTATGATTTGGCAATGAGAATCCCAGACCAAATGAGGTTCGCCAAAATTAAGTATTAAATATATATACGATTAAGTAAAATTTTCAGGGTAAAATTCCCATCCAAAGTAACAGCCATACTCAAGTCAGATCTTCGACCCATTCCTGCACTGCGCAAAACGATGAAATCACACTCCAATCAAATCCTATGTACGGGACTACATATGCAAAAAATTTGTGCGATAAAAAATGCATAGTGCACAATTTCATCAAATTACTTACGGTTACATCCAATCTCGTAACATTTTTCCGTCTTCATTCTGTCTTTTGTCACGCGATTGTGATAGGCCGGCAGGCTGATGTTAAATAATGATGGCTTATCCGGCTATCCTGCCATATTTGAAGGAGAATCTCCTCCCCTTTCTCCGTTGTTCCTCTGTCCACTAGAAATAGCATCGCATCGCATCGCATCGCAACAAAATTTTTGAACATGTTCAAAACCCTGCGATGCGAGGCGATTGCTTGCGATATTGGAAAAATCGCCTGCTGTTGCGTCGCAAGACCTCTCACACTGCACGATCTCGGGCAATCTCCTGCGATGCGACGCGATATCGCAGGAAATCGCACAGTGTGAGGCGGGCTTTAATGGACTGAAGAGATCAGCGAAACACATAAGTACTATCCCGTCAAGGTCACGTGACACGTGATTACCTTTTGACCAATCTAACAGCAAGATTCTTAGTATGTGGAATATAATACATAATAATCGGTGTAAGGTCTTTATAAGCATCAAACTGAAAAGAAATGGACTCAATCCTGCTAAGGGTCACATGCACTTCCCACAGAAATGTGTATATATGACTACACATTTTGCCCGAACGTTTTAGCTTATTCATTTCATATATTGAATGTGAGGGCATTTGAAAGAAATCATTTTCAGGGGACATTTCTGCTTTGATATTCTTCCAAACTGACATTATATAAAGATAATGCGAAAGCTCATAACTTATTTTTCACCTTTCCCAGAACTCACCCTTCTCTTTAATGATAATGATTAAGTGCATATATGTTCGGTTTCAATTTAATGATATTTTATGGCCATTCCTCTAGCTAGATGGTCACAAGGCTCATTGAATAAAATTAGCACGACGACAAAGCATGGTGTCAGTGGGCTGAAGAGGAGTCTGTCGCGTCTTGTTAGGCCCTTATCCTGGCGGGGCTGTCGGCCTTTCGATCGGCGGTTCTATGTCGGCCTCGCCGATGTGTCTTGGGCTGGTTTTCCTTCGTCCCCTTGGTGGGTGCATGGGGTTTTTTCATCCATAATCACCTTGTAATCATATAAATAATATGATTGTTTTGGTTTAAAAAAAAAATTATGTCAGTTGGTGTTTTTTTCGGGACAACTGATGTCCTCCTGTACTGATCATGTGTATTTAAGGTATATGTAGCGGCACAATTATGATTCTGTGGAAGCTCCATGGCGATGACCTCACTGATTTAACTTGAATTTATTTAAAGTATACTTTAAAAAAATGAGCAAAACATCAATGAATATGAACAGATAGATATACTATAGGATTTGATGACGTATGAAAGCTAAATCATGTAAATGGCAAGGTCGACAGAACATCATACCACCTGTATTCCAACGCTACGGAGTACCGGACATTATAGAGGAACTACTGAGTATGGCCATGGCCTTATTCGAACGCCGCTCTCTCACAAGAACCCGGGATCCACATTCGTTAAGGACGGTAGAAAATTAAAGCTACAAAGGATTCAATTACAATCTAATTATCAAAATGAAGAGCGCCGTCTAAGGAATAGGTTAAGTTGCACATTTTACATTGCTGAGAAGGGTTGGAAATAATTTGCCGACAATTAAAACAAAACGAACCAAACGAACCAAACAAACCAAACGAATCAAACTAACAAACGAGCAAAACCAAACAATTAAAGCACAAACGAAACAAGAACAAAACAAGAGAATAACGATGAAGAAATACACAAAGCCAGCGCAAAACATGGGGGGGGGGGGGGGGGGGAGGTCAGATACAGATAAATAAAGACGGTTGGGGTAAAAGTTGAAGAAAAGGTGAGAGAAAGAGAGAGAGACGGAGAGACAGAGAAAGAGTGAGACACAGAGAGAAAAAAATGATTTGAGTGATGGAAAGGAAGGAATGGATGTGTGCGCGCGCGCACGCGGGTGTGCGTTTGTTTAGCATTATGTCCGAGGACATTTTCGGACAGAGAACAAAAAAAAAATCATGACAACAATGGTCCTCGGAAGGCGGACAATAGTCCTCGAACGTCGAACAATGAATTTATGCCTTATTCCGTCGACTGTCCGAGGACGAGTAACAATAGAGGAAAAATAGTTGTCCTCGGAAGTAAAGCCATGTAAACGTGTGTGTGTGTATGTGTGTGTGTGCGAGAGAGAGAGAGAGCGCGCACGCACGCGCGCGCGGGGAGGAGAGGTTGGGAGTGAGTGACTGAAATCGAGAGTGAGAGTAAAGAGAGGGGGAAACAGTAGAATAGATATGAAATGTGAGAGATAGAGAGACAGGGGGAGAGAGAGTGTGAGCGAGAGAGAATGAGTTGAAAAAAGACCGACAAAACTTTAGACAGAGACAGACAAATTGGAAGAAAGTAAATGATTTGAAGAGTAAGAGACAGAAAGATTGAAATAGAGAGATATAATGATTTGAAGAGGGAGATATATATATATATATATATATATATATACAGTGTGAGTCAGAAAGAATGTTATCTTTTTTTAGCCTTGTTTTTAAAATGTAGGATTAACAGAGTATTTTTAAGCATGTATGGATAGAGTATATTATATTCTTTTGTTGTTTGGTAACATTTGTTTCATTGTTGCTGTTACGGTTCAGTGCACAACAACCATTGTTTGAAAGATAGTAAAAAGTCGTTTGCGCCAAGTCGTATGATTTCCTGCTGAAACAGAGGCAACATTCACACAATCAGCGTAAAGTTTATGCATGTTTTTAATCAAGACAAATAAACATGAGAACCAATAAATAAATGAACAATTAAATAAAGCCAGAAATCATAACATTCAGTGATCTTCACTGAAAAGTCCATTTTCACAGTCATTTTAGACACTGGGTCATAGCTTTCAATCTTCCACATGGCGTCTGCTTCTTTCGATGCATTTCTGAGCTCGATGGAGCATCGCTGCCATGTCCCTACGAAGTGTCTGCCTGTCTCCTCGCAGGCTTTCTCGCTCATTGTGCAGTGGAATCCAAATCAGGCAAGACATTGTTGATGTTGGTGCAAATGGGTTTTCACCCAGACACATTAATTGATTTCTATCCGGTAAATGCATAACTGATTCCCCACAAATGTGATATCAAATAAATCTGGAAGAGATATTCTATCTAACTCTGGTACAAGTATTATGATATTTCTATCATATTTGTAATGTAAGCATTTTAAAAACTTTTTTTCTGACTCGCACTGTAGAGAAAGTATTTTTTTCAAAATCATGATAAGAATAATAACAGCTTTCTTTTATAGCGCCTTTCCAGTTACAATAGTTATGTTCACACGTAGTACATAGCATCGACGCTATGTTAGCATCAATGCTATGTAAGTTTCAAAAATATTTCCAGTACGTTCAGACAGGCCGTGATCGACTTGCTTCTATCACCCACTCGTGACTATTCGTCGCTCACCCGCTGCCAAAACAATAATTACTGCGCCACACAGAGTGACCCGAGTATAATTGGTATGCATGGTCAAACGCGCGGAAGTTTGTGTACAGGGGTCATATGATGCGAAGCTTTTGTTTTGAAAAATATTTTATTTGTCTTCATAAATCAACATAATAACACAATAACAATTCATTTGAAATATCGATAATACAATCAAGTAGCAAATACATGTGTTATAATACTTAATTTTAAATAAACCTTGTACATGTCAAAATTGACTGAACTCCAATCTTATGCCAAAATAAAACACATGCATGCACACTATATTCTCTGGTAAGCACATGTAAATCAATATCTAAAGACCACATCATACTTTAGTTAAGGTCTGATTCTGAAAGAGCAGATTCTCAGCTTTAAAATGATATATAACTCATTGGATGTTCATAACTCAATGTACAAAGAGAAGAATGCACAGTCCCTCATAATGTTACTTCTTAATAAGGGTTTAAAGTTTGCAGTCTATTGAAGCACTCTGACTCGCGAAGTGTTGCGCTAAGGTGACAAAAGGAGGATTAGAACTCAATGAAAATTTCTTTAAAGGGATTATCAGATTGTCCTAAAACTTGGCATACTATGGGAGGATTTATGGGAGATTAAAATGAGACAAGTATTCAGGGTCGTGAAAAAGAAAAGTAATACAACAAATTCCAGAGAAGACACACATAAGTCTGATAAAAAGCTGGCAAAAATACGACTTCTAGATTGTTTGGTGCCTCCACATTTTAGATTACTTAGAAAAAAGTATACTCTTTCAGGAAATACCCAAAACTAAAATTTGACCATGCATGCCAACCAAAACACATTGATTGATCTCTAACTGAAAATCACACAGTGCGACTTTTGGGTGGTTTTGTGGTGCCTGGTCACATATATAAAAAAGAAAAAGATAAAAAGAAGGACCCCCCCCCCCCAAAAAAAACAACAACCCTTCCTTACCACACAGTATACACATTACCCTACTATACCCCTATATACATCACATGTATACATACATTACATTACAGTACCAGATGAAACAGACAGAATGATAATAGAAAAAAAAAGTAGGGAAGAGGGTACATCACATGAATACATACATTGCATTATATTATAGCACCACATGAAACAGATATAATTATAATAGCAGCGAGTGAAGATAGCAGCGATTGCGCTCACACGACAAATAGTCACAAGCGCGGTGGGTGGTCTACCGCAAAACGTCGATGCTTTGTCGCTGGATCCTGAGATTTACTCCTGCTAAACTCGCTGCAAGAATAGTTTGGAAACTCGCTTCTATCTCGTGACTATCTGCGTTCAGACAGCGTTTGGTCTCGACACTATCTGGTCTTCACCAAAATAGCATCGACACCTCGATAGCATCGATGCTATCGCTCTACGTGTGAACGTACCTAATGTAACCGACCAAAGCGCTTACAGCATTATTACCCCCGGTCACTGGATTCAGTTGCGATTCTGCACATTACAGTGCACATTCTCCACTCTTCTGGGGAGCATTCCAGCCAGTCGCCTGTTACCAATCATTGTAATCACTTTCATCACAGATTTCATCACCATCATCGTCAACAACTTCTTTGCCATTATTTTAGTACAATGGTATTACGGTATGTCGTTATCTCCATCAATAAATGTCATTTTTGCTTTCATTTTCATCATCAACATAAACATCGTCGCTTTTCTCTCATCGTTTACATCATAATTGTTTTTAGTTATTTGTACTTCATATCTATCGTCATCATCGTCATCATCACCGTCATCATCACCATGATTGTCATTATTAATACCATCATAATCATCGCCCGCCATACATGCCATATTAGATTATTGACAGCTAGTTGCATTAAGTACTGACATCTGTAAATAAACGTATTGCAATGGAGCATTCCATTGCACAGTGGTATATTGTTGAAGCTAGGCTCTTGGCTCTCATACGAGAGGTCCTGGGTTCGATCCTCGCCTGATGCTTACATCCTTGGACAATAATTATGTTTTACCCACATTAGTTCCTCTTGACCCAGGTTTATTGAATGGGTACTTGGCAATGCCGGGGGTAATAATAATTGCAGGACCCACAGGAAGAGCCTTATTAACACTGATGTGGCAAACCTGGGTTAAAATAAGACCCAATTATTATCATCACAAGCAGTAGCATCTTAATTAATCCACATACTTTCATTAAAGGCCACAAAATTCTTGTTTAAATTGAAAAGTGTTCAAAGAAAGCGATTTATTTTTCTTTCCAGACCTAAACATTTGAATTGATACAAATGCATATTTGTAAGATAATTTGGCAGTTTTGCGTTAATATCTATCATAGCCATTACATTATAACAGTTGCAGACGTCTAGACATCAGGTTTTTCCCGCATTTAGAATGTCCACGACTGAATAAAAAATCATAATAATCAATCATCGGTCACCGTGGTTGATGAAATGATATCTGAATTTGTTAAATGTTTGTCTCCTTTGGGTTACCGCAATCCTCTATCACAACAAAATATTTTAAAGTTATAATGAAATATATACACGTTCATTTCTAGTTCTGTTCTTTTTTTAGACAAGAAATGGTATTAAAGAACACACTCCTGGTAACTTAAATGCATACATTATTCTTAGAGTATGAACTGACCCCAAAATCATTATCCATTTACTTCAATTATGCACGGTGTTGAACGGGAGCGAGGTTCTTTAGGTATTCTCAATTGAGATTATTCAGAGATTCACCAACGTAAACAGAACCTGAAATGTTGAACTAATGGCTATGTCACACAGCCACTACGTACAATTTGCGCATATTCCAGGTATAAAATTTGGTCATACGTGGATATACGTGGAACAAATTGAGAAAAGTTGGGGTCTTTACGTGAAATTTTGACAGATGTATCACGAATGAACGACGTTAAAACCACGGAAGAAGTACGAATAAACCAAGCAAAGAACACGTAAATCTACGTAAAAGCCAAATCTGGCCCAAAATCGCGCTGTATATCTGCAATTCATTCGTGATTCGTGGGTCAATTACGTAATTTTAACGCGATATGTGCGCCGTATACGCGATATAAACGTGATACATCTATGGTACATGCGTGAAAGGTCCGTTAAACATCCGTGGACATACGTGGAACGGTCATGGAAAGCCTAATATTTGCGTATGCATATCGCAAAAATCACGCACAACTGCGTAAGATTTCCGTAAGATTTACGTAAGAATTGCGTTTTAACTACGTAAAATACGCATAAACTACGACCAAAAATTTTGAGCAGCTCAAAACCGAAATCACGTAAAGACCCGCCTGCCGAAACGGACATCTGCGCACATCGACGAATGAAAAACGCATGAAACACTAAAGCCTCTCGCATACATGCGAGAATATTTTACGAATTTGGATACGAATGGTAACGATGTGAAAATCCACGAATGTTTGCGATTGACTGCGATACTTACGGAACAGTTACGGAAAAGTTACGGAAAAGTTACGAATGTTTGCGATTTATATGCGATATAACCGGAAGTGACGTATTTTCCGCGCGTTTTCACAGCGTTTCACAATTCTACAGCAACTTTTCATGATATTCTCTCCACATTTTTCCAATTGTACACTGTTCCGTATATAATTCGCAGATATTCGTAATATTCGCATTAATTCGTATCAAATTCTTGGCTGTCAAGTCATTAAGAATGAGTTACGAAATATACGAATGAGTTACGATAGATACGAATGAAATACGAATATGTTACGTTACATTACGAATAGTTACGTTTCCTGAAATTTTTGAACATGTTGAAAAAATTCTGCGAAGCCTTCTGCGAAGCCTGCACTCGGCTGCGAATTCTTACGAACATTTACGAACGTTACGAACCTCTGCGAATGTTCATTACGAAATGCTGGGAAAATCTGCGATTTTTTTGTCGCAAAGAATCGTACCTTTTCGTAATGAACATTCTCAGATGTATGTGAGCTGCTTTATGAATTACGTATATCGCGCATGTATCACGAATGACCAAATTTCATACGTGGAATATGCGCAAATTGTACGTAGTGGCTGTGTGACATAGCCTTTAGTTCGGATACAAATTCATCAATGAAATAACCACAACATAGACAATTCACAAATGACGGATAACTCTACAAATCCAACTCAAAGAATTAGTTGATGTTTCCTTACGTAATCATTGTCATAAATCTATCAAAGAAGAAGAAGAAAAAAAACAATAAGAAGAAGGAGGAGGTGGAGAAGAAGAAGAAGAAAAAAAGAGGAAGAAAAAGAAGAAGAAGAAGAAATAGGAATCCGACTTTCAACCTTTCAATTCTTAGCAACACTGTGCATTACTGTAATCATGAATTACATGTATATACGTCATTTCCTATATCCAACATAGAGACTATACATGCCTATGCCCCCACCTATACCCACGACCCATGACCCCATTTGAAATAATCCTTTGTACATTACAGTGGCATTCTAAAAAGCAGCTGATTATATACATGTATTATCAGTTGAAATACTAATAAGTTTGTCCTAGGCATTTCTTAATCTCAAAGAAAAGTAAAGCAACATACAGGTTTTGTACGAGCGCATTAACAATAATCATGACCCGGTCAATGAATCTATACGTGTTTAACACATGTTCGTACAAAGTATCATAATATACAGTGAAATGTACATGAGCATGCAATTTAATGAAAGAGAAATATATGCCTTAAACATGTCATTTACAACAAATACCAAGTATGTAAAATGTACAATCTGGAGAGGAGTACTATTCCATGCGTTTACCATACAAAACACAGATCCTTTTCGAAGGCAAGCATATATTTTAACCGTGACAACATATATATTTTTAAAGGCTACTTCTCTTTTCATACATGTTTAACCTACCAGTATTATCATCATCTAAAATGAACTTACAGTGATTCATGGTATTCCAAGTAAAGAATAATCAGTAGGCCAATGCATGGGAAAGGATATGGCGTTATTCATCATATGCTATAGGCATGCACGGTGTATACGAAGCTACATTTTCCCCACAAAATGTGTTGATTTTGTTTCTCTTATTTTCAAAACTTGATTTTGGGGACTGTTATAAAACCAGGGGTGAGAGATATGGTGTTTGTCTGTGTTATGGACGAATGAGATATAAAACTAGATTCATTTGAATAGATTGATTTCATACCAGGGCTTTCTTTTGCTGGGTTGTTGCGTCTGGGTATTTCTTAATATTTCCAGTTGGGTTTCTCTTAAATTAATTTAGATAAGTTCAAACTTACTCGGATGAAACATATATCTTAATAATTAGAAAATAACATTCAAACATTTTATGGGACAGCATCATAAAGCCCTTGATATGAACCTCACCGAATCCTATAACCACCATAATAATAATAAAAAAATAACAGCGTTCAAGACTAATTCATGAATTTAAAGGAAGCATCATCTACCATGTCCAAAGGCCTATCTCTTATTAAATAACATGGACAAGGAAAATGAAAACCCCAAATTACATGGGTCTTGATAAATTCAAATTGTGAACTTAACTTTCAACTTACATAATGCCAATCCCAAGTTTTGGTAATGGAATTGCATTTGAAGCGAAACTGGCTGAAAGTAATTTTGTATTGTTTAATATGCACTACATGGGTTGTTTGCAATAGAAAAATGCACCCCCCCCAAAAAAAAAAAATAAAAAAAAATAAAAAAAAAATAAAAAAATTAAATAAAAAATAAAATAGAAAAAAAAAAAAATTAATAGAAAAATTAATAAATAAATTACAGAAAATTAAAGAAAAATTAAAAATTTAATTAAACAAAATAACTGAAAATACTTTTTTTAAATATAAATAAATAGATAAATAAAAAAAAATACAGAAACATGGTAGAAACAACATTCACTAAAAAGCAGAATCAAAAGTGCACATAATAATTCGTGTTTTTACACATGGCTGGGACTACTAGCTCGATTTCCATGTCGTTTATTACAGGTCTGGACGGACCTATTTGCTCTTTCGGTTATCACGCTATTACACATTTTCTACCAAATTCGTCTAGTGGATATCGCTTTCGGTTACTAGACCTAGACATTCGGTCTAGATTTCGTTTAATTCTGTGATTTATCTTGGGTCATTACCAGATTTCCAATATGAATGCTATATTTGGTGACATGTTTGATTTGATTTGATTTATTTACCACCAACAACATTTAATTACAATACATTTTTTTTTACATACAATGATATTTACATATAAATGAAGAAAAGCATTGGTTGGTAAAAGGGGCCAGATAATAGCACATGTGCTAGTCGAGCCTGACCCACAACAACAACAACAAAAAAACAACAAACAAGTATTTTGGTAAAGTTCAATTAATACCCAAATTAAAAATAATAACAGTTTACAATGAAGTACAAAAAGTAGAAAGTAATGATGTTAAATACATTTCTTGTACATATACAGACTATTTACATAAACGTTTTCACTTATGATTTACTCAGCAAGTATGTCGTAACAGAATTCCGAAACCTACTTCTAGACCTGGTTAATTTGATTTTAAAAGGTAATCTACTCCAAAATTCACTACCAATGAAAGACAATGAAAATTGACCTTGCGTCGTTCTGAATTTTGGTAGACGCAACTGTCCACTTTCCTTTTGCCTTGTGGAGTACCTATGCTGTATAGTGTCACAGTAATTTACTAAAGTATGAGGCAAGTTGTTATTATACAAATCAAACATGAAAGTAGAAATTGACAAGTCATGTAAATCATATACATTAAGGATTCGCAGACTTTGGAACAAAGGAGTCGTATGAGTTCTCCATTCACTGAATGTTATAGCACGGACCGCCATTTTCTGTGAATACAATATGCTTCTTAGGCTAGTCTTATAAGTGCTTCCCCACACTTCTATTCCGTAGGTAATGTGTGGTTGTATAAAGGCTTTATATAGCAGTATTAAAGTGCGACTGGGTACAAAATGTCGCAACCTAAATATCACTCCAACTTTCTTTCTTATGCACTGATTTACAAAACGAATGTGATTATTCCAAGACAGATGTTTATCAATGTTGATTCCAACAAAAGTGGCAACATCAACTTCTTTGATTTCCTCACCAGCTATTTTCAATTTACCATTCATACCTATTTTTTCCGCCTGCTACTTATTAGCATGAAATTAGTTTTCATTGAGTTTATTGTAAGTTTATTGGCCATGCACCAGTTTCGTATCTTCTGTATGTTGTCATTCACTTCATCTGCATCAATTTCCACCTGGTCAGCTGGAAAAGTATGGAACAGGTTTGAATCGTCGGCAAACAACCGAAAATTGAAATACTCAGTTACTGAAGGCAAATCATTTATGTAGATCAAAAATAAAGTTGGCCCTAGTACTGATCCTTGTGGAACACCACATTTTATCTCTTTCTTTTTGGATAATGTGGTAACCCTCGAATGCCGTAATTGGAGAGTTTACCTAAAAGTATATCATGATTAATGGTGTCGAAAGCTTTCTTAAAATCAATGAAAACACCAAGGGTAACTTTCCCCTCATCTATAGACTTCAAAGTTGCATTTATCAAATTGATTAATGACAATTTGGTACTATATTTCTTCCGAAAACCGTACTGATGGTAATAGAAAGCATCATTTGTTTCTAAAAACTGTATTAATCTGATATTTATTAATTTTTCAAATATTTTACCTAAGACAGGTAGAACCGATATGGGTCTATAGTTACCTGGATCCTCTCTCGAGCCTTTTTTATGAAGGGGAGTAACCTTTGCAATTTTCATTTCATCCGGAACCTTGCCAGTCTCTAATGATAAGTTAAAAATATATGCCAGTGGATGTGATATATAAGGAGCACTATCTTTAATTAATTTTGCTGGAATATTATCGTGACCACAAGCTTTTTTTGTATCTAGTAACAATAATTGAGTTCTAACTTCGACCGCAGTTATTGGTTTCCAAAATAAAGAAGGCTCAGTATTCTGTCCCAAATATTCATCATATGTTGTAGCTCCATTCGGCAATTCATCAGCTAAATTTGGTCCAATGTTCACAAAGAAGTCATTAATTTCATTAACAATATCAGACACAGATGTCAGTTGCTCACATTTTCCATGAACCTGCTTGACAAGTCTGTCCACCTCAACACTTCCACCTGATCTATTTTTACCAGCTAACAACTCATTGATTATAGCCCATGTCTTATTTGTGTCATTCTTATTATTATTTAACAAATTGCAGTAGTAATTCCTTTTCGCATTTTTTAGTATAGTGGTCAGTACATTTCTATACTTTTTGTACTTATCCACAAGATCCTGACGATGATCTGATTTAATAACTTTGACATACATTGTGTGTTTTACACGAATCGATTTCATGATCCCTCGAGATATCCATGGCTTCTTAGCAGCCTTTCTCTTTCCTAACTGCTTAGTTACCAACGGTGCATGTTTATTACATATGTTCGAGAAAGAAATGCAAAAATTAGAATAAGCTGTGTCATTTGATTTAAATACTGTTACCCAGGTAAAAGCACCAAGATCTTCTTTGAAAGTTTCTATATCATATCTTTTGTAACATCTATACCGAATTACTTTTTTATTAGACTTCCCTTTCGATATGTTCTTGAAAATTGCAAAAACTGGGAAATGATCAGACACATCCGATTGTATTACACCTGAGTGAATTTCAGATGTGTTGATATTTGAATATATGTGATCTAATAATGTAGAGGAATCTTTTGTTACCCTTGTTGGTGATTGAATCAATTGATCCAATCCTATGCATTGTAATGATGTGAGAAACTCCTCGACAGTGTCATCTTCACCCAAAGAATTAATATTGAAGTCGCCCAGAAGAGCACACTTACGTTGATCTACTTTACATTTTTTCTAACACACTCAACAAACCATCTTGAAATTCCTTCACATTAGTATTAGGTTTTCTATAGATTATCCCAACTGTAACTTTTATATCATCTGTAATATTGATTTCTAACCAAAGGGATTCTGCATGATTAATGCTATATTCCAAACACCTGTACTTTAGTGATGTACTGACGTATGCTCCAACTCCCCCTCCTCTTGAATCGCTGGGGCGACAATTTACTTCAAGAGAATATCCTTCTATACCGAATATTGACTTGTTGGTCACATTCCATACCTCAGACATACCAATAACATCAAACCTTGTACGAATACAATCTTCAAACAATAATTTAAAAGCTTCAAAATTTTTAGATAAAGATCGAACATTAATGTAAGATAACTTTAAGGAATTCGTTCTATCAAATTTAAGAACATTATCGAATGAATTTGGGGTCAATTTATGATAAAAATGTGTATTATTCATTTTAAGGACGCTTTAAAAAACGCCTCCACACGTAAAACCTTTACGTATCGGCAAAATGGATTCTTCCTCTTGACAATAGGCTTGATCAGGCCTAAACCCCACTGAGCAATGGCGGATTTAGGGGGGCACTTCCGGGCCGTGCCCCCCCCCCTTGAAAGAAAATTATTAATTGTGCCCCCTTTTGAAACTGAAAACTTTTTTTTTGCTTGTCAGAGAATTTTAAACGACAGAGAGAGCCCAAAACGTATGATAACCTTTCCCCCTTTTTTGTCAGAAAAAAATCGGAGATTTGTGTTCCCCCCTTTTTTTTAAACAAAATCCTGGATCCGCCCCTGCCACTGAGGGTAACAAAACAGGCTGGTATGATGGTTAGTTGAATATATAGAGTCTATTGGGAGTGCAGAAAGTAATCTCTCCTGATCGGAACTCCTGCAGGCAGTACCACTTTCTGTCAGGTTTCTCAATCTTATGATCAGAGATGAGCGTCTTGACATGCTTCAGCTCGTTGTTGTACTCATCAATACTGACCAATCCTTTATCGTGCTTGATCCAAGCGATCAGGATTGAATTCCTATGAGTCGCAACCGCATGAGGGTACATATTTGACTTCTCTATCTTGTTTCTTACATTACCTTCTTTGTCGACTATTCTCACTGTACGAATATACCTAATGATTAACAGGTCATTGCAAGCTGTTATTTGCTCAGGTCCATAGCCATTGCATGGTATCTCCCTGATCGATTTTCCACCTAAAGATGAGAAAACCTGGATTTTCTTAGCTTTCCAGTAGCCGACATAGATCAGATCATAGCTGTCTACGGCGAGGTTACCGTAACCACCTTTATCGTGACTTAAAGTCTCAAAAATCATTCCCAGCTTGTCATAATCTGATGAATACAGTGACACGAAGTTATTGGTAGCAAGTATGACAAAACGACCATAATAGAGGTATCCTAGTCCACTAATAGAAGTATCATTGAGGACTGTCTGTTGCAGTTGACCATCTGCAGAGAAGATATCGATTCCTCCAGTGCTGTATCCCACTGCCATTCTACCATCTGGTGTAGCAGCTATGCAATTCATGCTGTCTTTCTTTGAAAGTTCTACATCACATTCTAATTCGCATTTAACGAACCCGACTTCACCAATTTTCAACCGATCATTTTGATTTTTAGGTGTGAATATCAGTTGCTCTGCACGATCAGCTATATCAGTAGCAAGCTTCTTCTCTGGATCATCCCTATCATGCCTCTCTTGTACCTTCTTCAATTCACGAAACAGTGAATCACGAATAGCAATGATGTGATCTTCTGATCGAGCCTTCAAATGATTACATGCCATCACACTCGCACTCTCAATACCCATAACCAACATCTCATCAGCATCTTTCATTTCATCCAATCTGTCACCAAATTTCATTCTCTGAGCTTCTAACTGCTTGTCTAATGCTGCTTTTCTCTCCTTTAATTTCTTGATTGAATCTTCGTGAATCTTGGTGATTTCAGCTTTTGTGACGTCAATGTGATCATTGACACGCTTCTTCTGACTCTCAATACATGTCACGTGATTCTTGATGGTTGTAGCTTTCGTCTTACCTAGGGCTTGGAGAGATTCAATTTCTGTCTTAATGGAAGCATTGTATTCCTCAGCATCCTGAACTTTGTGACCTTTGTTCTCATGACTCAGCAACCGGCATCTCAAGCAGATCAACTTCTTACAAGTGATACACACATCAGTACAGATATGTTTCTGTCCATCCAATTTGTGTTCTTGACATAAGATTTTCTTCTTTAGGACCACCCTATCCTCTCTGATGTCTTCTACAGTCACTACTCTATGTTTGAGATTTGGTCGCCAATTATTATGATGCTCAAGACATGTGTCACACATATTCTTACCACATTCAAAGCAGAAATGTACAGCTTCTGAGTTTGAGTCGCACATTTCACAGAGCTGCTGGCTATTTTTCACATCATCAATAAGAGACTTAACAGGAACGTTTTTATTTTCACTCAAGACATTATCATACCCAACATTTTTCCATCGACAGATGGGACAATTTTGCGAAGAGCTTTTGAGGATATCAGTAAGACATTTATTACATATCGTATGTGTACATAATAACTTTCTAGGGTCACTTAGTATTTCTAAACAAACTGGGCATTGTAAGTTGCATGAAACTTTGTCTTCAATTGACGCCATCGCGATATCCTTATCTCAATATAAGACATAAGCATAAACCTCCCAAACAACTATTCCTTGACCAGTGAATAAACAAAATCAAAATCTTCAGGTATCATATAGAATTCATAATACATAGTGAGATTCTCCACCAACGGCCTTATGAGAAGGTTACTCAGAAACTAGTTATACAATTGCTACAATTAGATAATAAAATTGGATAATATGATTTTGCAGTTTCTAGGTGAATAGTATAATAAAGAAACTTAATGTGTTAAGATGAGAGAATGATTTTAAAATTGTTTATCATGCCGTCGTGGCATATATTGCAAATTCAAACGAATAACAAGTCAGGAGGCAGCCCGATGACATCAAGTTATCTCGTTTCTTCTGATGCGTACTCCCTATGCCGTCACACATGTGCCAGTTTGTACTGAAATTATAGAGAAAGAAAATAATATTGAAGAACGGACCGAGGTTTACTCAGGCAGGTTGATATAGCTAGAATACTGTACATAAATATTGGGTAGGGGGCAGATAGAGACGTAGATTCAATAAAAGGTACAGTGCTCTTCAAACATGTCAAAGAAAAATATATATGAATACATCAGCGTGACTGGGGATGATATAGCTGTAAATTAAGGTCCGTAAGGTTTGGAGATTAAAATGACAAGTTACACATTATTTTGGTAAGTGTGTCGGCACATTTTAGTTCGAATATTACTACAGTATAAACGAAAGAATCTTTGATCACGAATATAGTAATTTAAGAGGTGCTAGCAAATGTTTGATAAAAATGATACAAATATTCCATGTATTTTTGGTTTATACAGTGCGTATTAAAAAAAAAAGTATACCCAACTAATTAAAACATTATAACCTCTATGAGATTGAAATTTATTTCATACTAAAACACAACTTATATTCTGTATAATATACCTTATTAGCAGGTTTTTCAAAAAGTATTGTCAAAATCCTCTTGAAACCAAATTTGGGCTGAAGCAACGAAAGTGGGTAAAAACCAATGCCTTTGTTATTTTAGTTTGAAAACAGTTGCTGAGTTATTTCCATTGATTTTGTGCAAGTGAATAGAAAATGTGTTAATTTCAACTCAAAATTGAGAAAAGGCTTCATACGCGCAAGATTAATGATAATTTCTTTGCCATGATGACTCAATCTTGGCTTCATCCTCATCCCTTAATTAAGGTAAGCTTTTTATTGAGTCATTCAAAATGGACAAAGTTTATCTGGGAAGCTATCTGTTTTGTTCATGCAAGTTTAAATTCAAATACTTTGGTAAATCTCAACACATGTATTCCTCCTTGTATTTTTGAAGTCTTTAAGGAGGGTAAACCTTTGAGTTCATGTGCTCTTCGAGAAAAGTACATTATGCACCTTATGCAGGAAAAATTGTGCAATGACAAATTAGCAGAGTTTTTAGCTATCATAAGACAAGAAGTTAGAAGGCTGTTAAACTAAATTAGGATTACCATATGGATTGAAAAATAGGTCATGTAAAACCTTAGATACACTTGATCATTTAAACAATGAAGAATTAAAGCATGAAAGGGAATTCTACTTCTAAAAGGATTTTAGACTGACTAAGTGTATACACCTTCTCCACTCCCTGGGGAGCATTCCAGCCAGGGGGGTGTTTCATAAAGCTGTTCGTAAAGTTACAAATGACTTTACGAACGACTGGAACATGTTCTTGGGTGCTATACTAATCAGATTCTCAATCATTTAGCACAAGAACTGATCACCAGTCGTGCGTAAAGTCGTGCGTAACTTACGAACAGCTTTATGAAACACCCCGGGGTGCCTTTTATCTATGTATTTTTATTTTATTTTTTTAAAAGATAATCACAATACTGAACAAACCACAATGACGCCACCAGGTACCCATTTAGCACCTGGATGGAGAGGAGCAATGTAGATTAAATGCCTTCGTCAAGGACATGACATTCGCATCTCCAATCGGGTGTTTAAACCAGTCGACTTCAACTCCCTTGCTTTGATATGTATGGCATTATGACTCGTTTAAACACAAATTATTTAAACAGTTTTAAAAGTTTTAACAGAGGGGGAAATATAAAGGTATAAACATGTTAACAAACTGTTAATATTGACATTGTGGTCAATCTCTGTGATAAAAGAATGTTTCTCTGTCGATAAAATTGCAATACCGCACATTTTTTGTACGTAAACAAGGTAAAAGAAAATCAGGTCAGGCAGTGGGCTATGTGTGTACCATTTTCATTTCATTTCATTTAAATTTTCATTTATTTCCACATTAACAGCAAATGAATTAACAAAGACTTTCACTCTAAAAAAATCATTATGAGCATAAAAAACCAAAGTTTAAGAATCTGACACATAAATAAAAAAAAAAAAAAACGTTTGAAGTGTTAAGAAGTTAAATGCTACATGTATTTTGGAGGAAACTTTGGAAAGCAAAGTTTTCAGGTTTCCTAACAAAACCAGAATATCATTTATTAAAACAAAGGTATAAAAGGATATAAAACGCCAGACGATACAAGACCACACAGCATTTTGTCGATACTCATCAAGAAACTATACATAATATCGAATTCTTGTAAAACAGAAAGATATACACGCGCCATCGAATGTATAAACGTAATCCTTCCAAACATGGTAATTCATTTTCAGCACATCGATTAGAGTAGAATTAATGAAGTTTTCTTTGCCATGATGACACAGTCTTGGATTCATCCGCATTTGTTGTTTAATGTAAACTTTTTTATTGAGTCATTGAAAATGAAAAAAGTTTATTTGGGAAGCTATCTATTTTGTACAAGTTTAAATTCAAATACTTTGGTAATTCTCTAGACATGTATCCTTTCTTGATTTTTTATTTCAATCTTTAAGGTCAGTAAACCTTGAACTTCATGTGCTATTCAAGAAAAACACCGTATGCACCTTATGCAGGTGAAAAGGTGCGATGGACAA
This sequence comes from Heliocidaris erythrogramma, assembly GCA_025617745.1. NCBI lineage: Eukaryota > Metazoa > Echinodermata > Echinoidea > Camarodonta > Echinometridae > Heliocidaris > Heliocidaris erythrogramma. The sequence goes on along the minus strand of CM046870.1, from coordinate 41,108,011 downwards.
ATGAGCAGATAGTCTTTTTGTTTTCATGAGACAAAAATAGAAGGCTGTTAAAATAAATTGAGATTAACATGGATTAAATGAAGGTCATATGAATGCTTAGATACAAAGGATTACTTTAAACAATGAATCGTTGAAGCACGAAAGAGAATTCAAATTTTAACAGGATTTTAGACTAAAGGAACACATTCATATGGCTTGACCCACATTCGTTACATCAGCCCAAGCTTGTGCTGAAAGGTAGAAAATGATAGGTTGGTTTAGAGACCCGGAATGGACCGCGCTATATAGGCACTATTAGGGGCCAGTATGAACTTAAAATGAAGCTCAGGGACACCAGATCTTAGCTTCGTCTGAACTTTATTGAATCATGAAGAACAGAACCCAAGGTTAACGGCTACTGGTGGTCATTCACAACCAAACTCTAAAAGCTGACACCACAACCTCTACTACAGATCAAGCTATCTTCCTGCTGACCTACCACAACAAACACAAGGTGTAGCTACATGTAGCTAAACTGGTCCAGCAGTCTAAACATCAGAATAAGAGAGTGCACATTAGAAGCAAACCTCTACTGGAAGCCACTTCTGTGAACCAGCTACACCATTGTACCCAGCTTTTGTCAAGAGACCCAGCCAACAGACTCAGACTGTGTACCATACTCTGAAACTCGATCTCTCTGCCCGCTTATGATTACGGCTTGACTCACCCCAACATCAGAGCACGTAGTGAGCTAACAACATCTATCCTAGAAGCATTACAACCTTACAACAACTACCCAATATCAAAATATCTCCGCTGTCACAGAACTACTGCAACTACAATATTCTGACATAAAATAATTTGCCAAATATTACTTCTAAAGATTCTTTAGTTAAAAATCCTATTTGTTTCAGTTCACCAAACAAATAAATATCAAAATATTGAATTACACATCACTATGACGTAGAGACATCAAACACCTTAGACAATTAGGTAAATCGGCCCGATTACTAAAAAAAAAAATCCAATCATCTAAAAGATGTCAATCAACTGTCGGCTAACTACGACAGACATTCGTGACATCTGACAATTCTCGCTACCCCAAATACGCAATTTCGCCAACAGATGGCGTTTGTCACGCAAACCACGCATGCGCAGTGCTGACAATATCCCGATTGGGTCGACAAGTGTTTGTCTTTTGCATTGAAAATGTACACAGGTATTACAAAAATCCTCGAGTTTGAGTATAAATTAACCGACATGTTTGAAAAGATACCATGATTTATTGAGACAATTGGTTGCATTTTCAAAATTTGAGTGGTTTATGTCATGCGATCCAAAAATTAAGCATTTTAGCACTCATTTTATTCATAAGCCGTAGCATTTCAATACGGACTGGAAGTGAAGTAGACGAAGATGCGGACCATTTACATGCATAATATTGCCCTCTACGTCGAAAATTGCATATTTGAGGTAGCGAGAATTACTGTCTGTCTTCCGACACTTGGCACAAATAGACCAAGACGAGACATTCAAACAACTCTGGTGCCCTGTCATCCGTGGCAGAAAATTCATGAATGAGGTATCGTTGGACAGAAAACAAGTTCCCTACCGTGAAATAAATTTCAAGGTCACGTTGGTTATAACTTTCTATAAATTAGGAGTTATTAAAGTTAAATATATACTTTTTTTTGCACTGTATACATTGTATAAAGATACCAGCTTATTTCTAATAAACAGAATGCACCTTAAAACGGAAATGGTGTAAATTTTCTGGGTTTTTTTTAACGTCGCTGTTAGACTAAGATATGATATTAAATCGACAAAGTGATATTATTTTGTAACAATGCACACACACAAACACACATGCTCATAAAATTATACACCACATGAATCGCCTAGAGTGAACCTTTACAAAATTCAAAGGTGTGGGCGTGTTCCGAAGATTCAGCGGCAGTTGAATTATTTTCTAAGACGAATCACTAAACTACCTGGGGTGGTATTCTGATCATCATTTTATCTCTAAAATTTTAATTTTATCTTTTTGTATTCTGAGACCACATTTTATCTCGGATTTTATCTTATATTTTATCTCAGTCTCCTCTTGCGTGCCTATTCATGTTGCACGCATGATACGCACAGCTTTAAACGCTTTTGCTAATCATATTTGTGGGAAAGATAAAATAAAACTTAAAATAGGGTAGGGGCTATTTTATCTCTTGGATGTACGGTGAGTGCGATATTTTTGGACTAGTATGGTGCTAGTCGTGCGATCAAAATAAACAAAAACATAATGAGTACTAACTATATTTCTCAAGCAACATTCTCATATGATTACCGAATTCTATTGCAAGATTTTGCCAACTAATATCACACTTGCAATAATGCTTGTAATGGTATTCTAAAACCTCGGAAAGTACCTCATGAAATCCTAGCAAAAAGCGCTTTGATGCACACGTATTGAAAATTGTAAATATAGTGCATTCGTGCTCTCTTGCCCCAGAGAGTAGCAGAGAGCAAATCTATTGGCTGAGCACGATGAAAGTGAAATCTAACGACATTTCTTATTGGTTAAGGCATCATAAATGGGTAGTGTCTTAGATGAGATAAAATCTGGCTAAAACGGTTTTCAGAATACCGATTTTAAAATATTTCAGGGTATTTTATTTCACTGACTTTTATCTGAGAGAAAATGAATCTCAGAATGCCGCCCCAGACCTATAGCCTGTCTTTAGTTTCAAACGAACCGTGTAAGTGTAATTATTTAATCACTGGTTGATAATTTTCCCCGTGAATTTTTCACGTGCAACTTTTGTTTAAAATCTGGATTTAATAATAATAATAATAATACAATACGTTTATTAGGCGCTTAATACGGATGTTTCTTAGCTTCCGGTTTACCGGAAAATTAAGATTAAATCCAAAATAATACAAAATACAAAACTTATTAGAAGCCTTATGTAATTCAAACAATAGATACAGTGTATAAATACGGTAAATGAATACTGAAAATCAAAGTAGGTGTGCACCTCCATCGACCGATCCACAATTGGGCCATTCCAGAGGACTATCTGATTTACTATCTAATTTTTCGAAATATGCTGTTCAGTACCTTAATTCGAAAGCAATTACATATCTTGCAAGTTTGTTTCCTCCTAAAAAATATTCATTCTAATCTCTTAGTGTAAAGTTCATTAAATTATTATGTTATTTATTCATAATCTATATAAGCAATGTATTTCAATATGTCTAATAGTTTTATATGAATCAAGTACAATTCGGTTTTATGCCACGAATCGTAATTACTTTGATAAACCATCAATGAAAGAAAGAATCGCACTAAAGTGAAGCTTTGGAAAGTAATTTGTTAACTTAAAAGTTTCGAATGGTAAAACCCCTGTAAATAACACCAAGTGTTTCCCCATCGACAATAAGTAAAAAAATACCTTTGCAGAGGGATATTGACTGAGAAAGGGAGGATGAACGATGTCCATGCAGGAAGTCCGAGTAAACTCATTCGTGCCATGAATCATCCGGGTCTGAAAGTTAAGGAGAGAATTACAACATTTATTTTACAAATGTAGAAAAAGATTGAGGCGCATTCAGTGCCATTTATTACCTACTGACTACAATGTACATCGTAAATTAGAAAAAGACCAGTTTCGGCGCAAATAAAAATGGTTGTGATATATCAGTGAATTAAAGTACTAATGTTATAAAGGCACCATTCTAGACATGCTAGATGTATTAGCTAAAAATTACCTGCAATCTGAAACAATTCGCTCGTTTATATCCGAAAGAATAATGTTGAGTTGATAAGCCGAAATGACGATATTGAACGATCCTAATAAAGTATGTCTAACATGTAATATGTTTATTTCTGTTTGGCTTAGGATACTCCCACTACCTACTTGAAATAAACCAATCATAGAGAGCCATCTGTCTATTTCTTATTAACTGATAAATGTTATGATACAGCGCGTTATCACGTTTTGTGATGGAAACCAATCCAGTGTCGTAAAATGAGTCCACTCATTTGAAAGGTGGGGGTTCACTAGTAGAACTATTTGCAATCAGCTGGGGATATTGACATTTTGTTTGAGGAAACGAAATCAGGGAGATGAACGTCTTTTCAATTACAAATTCTGCCTGCTCAATCATAATTATGGTCTCATTTGAAAGAAGAAAATGTGAGCTTTCTCGTGTGAGTAACAATCAATAATTCTCATTATTTTACTATCCTTTCAAAAATCATAATGAACCAAACGTAGCAACCATCCACTTACTTTTTGGACGATTTGCTTTCTGGCACTGCCACTTCAGACTAGCTAAAATGGGTTATAAATTATTTATCATTTTTTGTTGTCATATAAGAGAAGAGAAAACGAACTTTCGAAATATGTGAACAGTAACCAAAGAAAATTCGTTACTATTAAGTAGTTTGCCCATGAATTTGGGTTTCCTTTTTTTTTCAGGGACAGCCTTATAACTTCATAATTATGTTTCATGTAAGCTTATACTTATAATGTTCTATTTGCAGAGAACAACCATATTTGTCTTTTCATGAGTTATGTATCAAAATCAAAGTGTATGTTGATATTGGTGTCTGTGACTGATAAACTTTGACCGCATAATAATATCGAATATATATATATATGAAGACTTTATTCCACTATTACTTTATGTCTATATATACGCTAGGGCCTTAGATTAATTCAGTCATGTTTTTAAAAATTCTTGCAGTGGTATTCCATTTTAAGAAATTTCTATAATTCTAATTTCCATGGATGTAGTCCCTTTTGGAATGAAATCTTAGTCAAATGTCTTTTTTTTCTGCAAATTTAAACGCCATTAATAATTGAAATTCAACACGAAACACATTAATATTGCTAGCAGAGTACATTTTACTTGTTAATGAATTTGTTAAATAATTTTGTTTTTCTAATTTATCTTTTCTAAAGACAGGGATTTTTCGATGTTTCATTCCAAAAGGGGCTAAATCCAGAAATATTCATAAAAATATTAAAAGCCGGTTAATGTTATCAAAATTTTGCAATGACAATCTAGACTGGTAGCAGCACCATATGCATAAAAATGTGGTTAAAGACCCTATCCAAAGCCAATACAACTACACATCAATGGCAAGCTGATGAAACGTAAAATAAAATTATTCATAGATAAAACATATTTTTCCTTTCATTATTGCACAAAAGCAGATCGAAACTTCACTCAGCCGCCCCTCCCAAATACGTGTCAACAGTAGTCGAATGAGCCGTTATGACGTCATCCAATGTAGACCTTGCTTATTATCGGCTCGCAGATGGCCTGCCGGTGTAGCGGCGGATACGGGGATCGACAGATACCGTTCTAAAAACGGCCAAGAACACTATCTGCCGGCGGATCGTGTTCCAATCCTGGAAGATACCGTACCTATTTTTCTTCGGCACATATCGTTCTTGCTATCGTTTCTCTGTACGTACGTAGTACGTACGTGCACACTTGCCGCGAATTATGAAGTGTGGTGCTACTAACTATGAACAAGGACTCTGTTACTAAGTTCGAAAAAGAGGTAGCTTTAATTCAGAGCTACCTCAAAAATTCAACGACTGATTAATTTTAATTAGGCCTACTTTCACTTTAATAGTCCAATTTATTTATTTCGGTATGAAAAACATTGCGCATGGCAGCTTTAGGGCTGAATTAGGTACAATTTACATCAATCATGACTGAAACAAGAGTACTACACAAAAGACAAACAAAACCCTGCTTTAGATACCGTATTCAAAGACTACTAATAGTAGGTTTAAGAAATTGAATTTAACAAATAAGGATTTTGTAATATGGTTTCATCAATCTGTCAGGGAGAATATTTGTTTCATAAATTATGATTCGAGCAAAGGAAATGAATTGGTTTGCACGCGTCCAAGGTATTGTCCGGTATAAGTAATTCACACCCCGGGGGTGAATTACTTATACCGCACAATACCTTGGAAGCGTGCGACCTGATTTTGGCGCCCCTAAGTTAAAGATCAATTTGACATCCCCTAACTTTATGGTCAATTTGGCGCCCCTAAGCTTGAAAATAAATTTGGTGCCTCCTAATTGTAAGATCAATATGGTGCTCTTTACTTTAAGAACAATTTGGTGCCCCTCCCATTATTTTTCTTTCCCCTCTCTTTTCCTTTTTTCATCTCCCCTTTCTTTCTTTTCCTCGTTTTTTAAATATCTTCTCTATCTCCACTTTCGCTTTCTTTTCCTCCTCCTTTTTGGAGCCCCATCGCCCCTAACCGGTTACCACCCACACAGATATATATATATATAAAATGGCCAGTGAGTAAGCGCGAAGGGGCGCCAAAAAGGGTAGAAAAATTGAGAAAAAGACGAGGGAAAGAAGAGTGAGAAAAGAGAAAGATAAAGGGAAAAGGCAACAAAACGAGAGGAGAAAAGAGAGAAGGAAAAAGGAAAAGAAAAAGAGAAGGAGAAAACAGAGGAGGGGCATATAATAAGAAAAGACAAAAGAAAGGAAAGAACAATTAGTGAGAGGGGCGCCAAATTTACCTTAAACCTATGGGCGCCATATTGATCTTAAAATTAGGTGACTGAGAGGTGTCATATTTATCTTAAAATTAGGGGGCGCCAAATGGATCGGCCCCGATTTAGATCTTAAATTTATGGGGGCACCAAATGCATCTTACACTTAGGGAGGGGCGCCAAAATTGATATTAAAATTAGGGGCCCCAGATCGATCTTTGGGGGCACCAAACTGACCTGAAACTAAGGGGGCGCCCACTGATCTTAAATTTAGGGGCAACAAATCGAGATGTAACTTAGGGAGGGGCGCCAAAGTAAGGGTGTACCAGTGGCAAAAATAACGGATTTAATTTAGAAGATATTGTATGTTCAAAGGAACATTGCTTTAATTAACCCCTCCTTAAAATAATAAAAATGACAGGGTTCAATTAATTCTGGGTATTTTTATGGATTTTCAATAATGCACATTTTGATTTAATCTGAATTTTAAATAATTCCTAATAATTTACTATTTTCATTAAAGTTGCTGATATTTGACAGATGTACATACCTCAGGAATGGGGGGGGGGGGGGGGGCTTAGGACGCAATTCCAAATTAGGTATCGCTTTCCTTCGAAATTACCCTTTTTATTTATTTATTTTTATATCCTTTTATAATGCAAAATCAGGTTAGCTTTATCAACCTTTTTATAACTCTAATTTTGATGTTATTGGGACGAATCCCACCAAGTTTGCTCACAGCCCAGTTGCATTTCATGGAGAAAAAAATATTGCCCCAGGGGCACTTTGAGGAACTTCCTCTACATGCTACTTAATTGATTTTAACAATCTGAAATTTGACATTATTTATGATCCGTATGATACATACGCAGTTTCCCGCTAGAATTGCCTGTTGAGTGAGATGATAATGTCATGATGTACTCAGGAGTATTACATGGGGTTTAAAATATCCCGTTTGCAAATCAATATAGACCTACAAAAAAAAAATATTCTGCTCGCGCTTCACGCTCGCATTAATCGTTACATACGCATCTTCTTCATGATTACAAAAACTGCTTAGAATATGCCATTTTCGGGTCTAAATACATGAAATATCAACACATTTCAGCTTGCGCTTCGCGCTTGCATTATTTACTTAGGCCTTATGAGAATTATTATCTTGTTTGTAAGAATAAAGCTAGGAGGTACTTAAAACTTCAGTGTTTAGGACTACCCCCCTAAAAAACAACGACAACAAAAATTAGTTTTTAATAATGGCCGATTGTTGAAAGGTAGATGAAAATATTTTTTCCGCGCCCCCCCCCCCCCCCAACCAACTGGACACTCGAGTGGTGTAACAAATATTGGTCAATAATTTTTACCTAAATATTGGGCATATATTTACCATCAGTGTTTGGTAAATATGGGTTGGGTACTTGTTGCCCTGTAGTTGTGTAATTTTGTCACATTCCCTTTGCCAGTTGGGTAAATTTTGTTGGGTAACTGCTGGTTGGTTAAAAATATGCCCAATTCTGGGCTATTATTAACCAACTGGACACTCGAGTGGTGTAACAAATATTGGTCAATAATTTTTTACCTAAATATTGGGCATATATTTACCATTAGTGTTTGGTAAGTATGGGTTGGGTACTTGTTGCCCTGTAGTTGTGTAATTTTGTCACATTCCCTTTGCCAGTTGGGTAAATTTTGTTGGGTAACTGATGGTTGGTTAGAAATTCGCATTTCCCCCCCCCCCCCCCCCCAATATTGGGGAAAACACTGATATGAATATTCATGAATTTTTAGTAGCGTATGGTTTGGGGTGGCCCGATTTTACTAACTGTCACCAAATGCATAAAAAAATATAAAAAAAGGGGTATACTGTACCAACTAGATAGGATAGGACTAGGATAGAATAGGTTAAGTTATGATAGGATAGCTTTAAATATAGGTTAGGATTGATGATAAATTAAAACCCAGAAAAACATATCAAGCAGGTTTATTTTTTTTTTTACCTAGGTTGGAGGAAAAAGGAAACAACTGGGCAACTGAATTTGCCCAACCACATAATATTTATTACCCAACAGCTGGACAAAGAGGGTTGGGCAATCCTCTTGGGTAAAATTGGTTGGGCACATAATTACCCAACTGTGAATATAACAAACCGTTGGGCAATTGTAGAATTGGGTAAAATCTGATGGGTCACCAACTGATGGGCAATTTAATTTGCCCAACCACATAGCAAACTGATTACCCAACATCAGTTGGGCAGATTTTAACCAATAGTTGTGTGGGCACCATGTTGCCCAGTGTTGGTTAAAAATTGGGCATTTTTTTGCCCATCTATTTTAAGAGTGTATGCAAACAATAGAGTACAACCTATAGCGAAGTTTCTTTCATTTTGAAAAGTTTCGAGGGTTAAAGAAAAAACTGACAGCGTCAAATATTCAAGATGATTTGAATATATAATTTTATTATAAAGGGGGTGACATCAGTGGGGAGAGGGGTGCATGAGGAAGACACCAGCCCACCTAGCGATCAGGCAAGTGATACTATACTACCGAAATATCAGTCTACATTGTATTTCGTTTCAGGATAATCATGCACCTATGTCGACTATGTCTGGATTCACGGAATCCCTCTTCTAGGAGGAGAACCTCGAAAGTCAGAAAACTCCTCCTAACAGATGGACTCTTCTGTCTAGGCGAGCCTCGGAAGTCAGAAAACATTTTAATACACCTCCTAACGGATTTTCTGCTAAGTGATGTTATGAGAGTGTTATAGTGACAATAATTCGGGTACGAGAGGCCCGGATAAAATGTAGGTGATTCTGCTGAATCTGCGAACGCTGAAAAACCGATTTCAGCTTTAGTATAAAATACCCTACAAAAACGCGGACAGGCAACATTCTAACCAACATGTAAATCTTATATTCACAAGAATGTAAATTAGTAGGAACTGTTAACTTAGATCTGGAATCAATTTCAGGTTCTCGCAAATCGTCTGCGAGACATCGCCTGAAACTTGGTATGTGCCTGGCCGGCTGTAACCGAACGGCCCTGACCGGCTGTGAGCGAGCTGTAATCCCGCTTCGTACCTTCACTTCAGTGTAGCTGCAAAGACGCTGAACTTTTATTTCACTCACATTTACGAGCAGTTCGGAGTTACCAAGGTTTGGCAAGATCAAAGATGCATTAAAATACTGTAAAATAATACTGCATGATGTTATATTTTCATATGAAAATCGTTAAAAATACGAATTCATGACTTTGAGAAAAAATACAGTGAGCACCACACACTTTCCTATGTGCAAACACAGGGAATCACAATAAGCACACACGTCACCAGCGCAGCTCTACACGATACGACGTCATCAAATCCAAGCCTGTTTGAACGTCGATAGCTGCCCGTTTTCGAAGCTCTCGAGTTCGAGTGTTTCAAGAGAGACAACGAAATCACATGCAATTGACATTGTTGCATTTCTGTGGCTTATAAGCTTTCCATTGGTGTGTAATTGGTCTAATTTATTTTCCCTCTTTTGATAGGGTCACTTTAATGGACTTTTCGGACCTTTCGGAATGGAACGGTTATGGATTTAGCCCCTTTTAGAATGAAACCTGAATTTTTATTCTCTTTTTTTTTCCAACTTTCAAAAAATATTTTTAATGCGATATAGTAATAATAATACATGTAATAATAGTGGGTTCTTGTATAGCGCACATGTCTGTCAGGCTTGACACTCTTGACGCTCCACAATTACTACTCTGGCTTTAGCATGGCTGCACTTACGGCGCTCTAGCATTTCAAGGAATTAATTCAGGTACCCCAATTTACCTCACCTGGGTCGAGTGTGGCAAATGCAGATTAATTTCTTGCCAAAAAAGACACTAGTTCTGGGCCAGGGATTCGAACCCCGTACCTTGTGGTTTACAGTCCGGGGACTTATCCACTACACCACAACACCTCTATAGTGCATTTGATACCAATGTCCGAGGTACACATATTCATCTTTAAAAATCAATTCGGTCAAAAATGGATTTAGCTATTTCTAAATTAAGCTTTCCATAATGCAGTGTGTTTCTTAAAAAAGGAAACCCAACTTTTCCCATCAATTAGCAGCAAAATTTCTGGGTTGATTCTTATTATTCATGTCAAAGTTCAATTCATTCTCTTTCATATGATACCAAATATGTAATGATATTGTCATGCATGAATAAATTTGAATGGTTTTAAGTGAGTGATGTCAAAAGTAGTTTGCTCACAGAAGTAATGCAACGTGTAATGCCGTTAAAGGGAAAGTAAATCCTGGCGATTTAGTTAGCTGTTTAGTTGAAGGGCACATTGTTGATTATATATGTCGAATTTCAACACATTTGGGCCCCCCTAACGCCGTCAACAAGTAGTTAGAAATATCATTTTGTCGTCTGCTAGAAGGTCCTATATCGATCGTGTGCGTCGCCATTTTGAACAGATAAGCCCTGTGACGTTTTGTCGGACCTCTCGGACCAGAAGTACCCGGATGCCGCCATTATTACGCGTTTCAAAATGGTGTACTGCCAGGCGTTCGGACGCTCCAATATAATAAAAAATGAACAAGACGTTCCGAATTTCAGCCAATCACAGTTCCCCCTTGGCATGTCCGACAAAACGTCATCATAGCGCGGGTGAATCAAAAATATGGCCAACCCCGATAGCAGGCTGTAGCAGACGATCATTGCTCACAAAAGTGTGAATTACTCCCACCGTCAAGCGTTCATAAGAGGTAAATTTTCACAGTAATGTCAAGAATTGTGCTCTTAACACTCTCAGTAGGCCAAAAGTCCAGGGTTTACCTTCCCTTTAAGTACAATGCAAACTGAAGAAACAAAACAAGTGATAAAGACGCATATCAAAGAAATGCGATATTTCAAGATGTGTCCTTATTCATATTTCAAAGTACTATTGCAACAATTGGCAATATCTTTAGGATCAACTAACGTATCATCATTATGGGTAATATGATACTTTAATAGAAACATTCTTTTGTTTTCTGAGGGCTTCATTGATCACTTTCCATGTCGATACCACGTTCCAATTCGCATTTTCAAATTGCTTAGCAAACTACATTTTCCGAGATTTTACTTCGGCCTTCGATACTATCAGACTTGATGTTTTGTTACAAAGATTGAATTGGGTTTGGCATTACAGGCCTTGCTTACAGTTGGTTTGGATCATACTTCAGGCACAGACAACAGAA